>SKCR01001640.1:0-28326 GCA_019454045.1 Zanthoxylum bungeanum | reverse complement strand
GAAAGCATCCTTAGTTAATCTAAGATACTTAAGGATGTTCTTAACATCAATCCAGTGACCATCACTTGGATTGGCCTGATTGTGACTCCATATGCTCAAAGCATATGAGACACCAGGTCGCGTACATATATTTCAATGTACGAGTTCTCAGAGAGTGCCAACAACTTTTAGATCTATCCTAGTAGATCCTTATTCCTAGAATAAAATTTGTCTCTCCCAAGTAGTCTACGGAGAATTTTTCATGAAAGTCAAGCTTTCACTGATTGTTTTATGAAATTGTCATTTCCAAGAAATGATATGTCATCATATGTAGGACAATCATTGTCAGTGCGCTCCCACTAACCTTGTTATATACACAAGAATCATTTTATTTTGAATTAAATCATATACCATTATGATTACATCAAAACGACAGTTCCAAGAACACAATGCTGTTGGGGTTTTAGGGTCTAAATCCGGTAACGCAGCGAAATCGGTGGAAAATCAAATTTTCGATTTCAAAAATTTTTCTCAGATTAATTAAATAAACATATTTATTTAATTACCCAATAATCAAATTATGAAATAAAATTCAATAAATCAAATTTAAGTGAATTTACCAAATTGCCCTTACACTTGGTATTTTGTTCATTTTAGCCTGAAATTGTTCAAATCAATTTTGGATGATTCTAAATCATTTCTAAGATGAACTTAACATGTTCAAAACATCAAAACACCAAAAGCAACCAAAATCCCCAAAAATCATCATTTGGCCGAGAGCACCATTAGGGTGCCAAAGTGTGCATTTTGCACTTCCATGCTTCAAGACACATCCAAATGAAATCCAATCAACATGAAACTTTATATGCATCTTATACACATCCTTATACACAACATAAATGAAAATCCCTAAAATTGGACAAATTAGACCAAATTGGTTAAATCAATTACTTCAATCATGTTTCTTCCATCCAATTAAAGTCTCAACACAATGAAAAAACTATAGATCAAATCTAGGTCATTTAAGAGTGGGTCAACAACTCTAGATTAGCAACAAAGTTTCCAAAACCTTAAAAGAATACTTATAACTACACTAGTCACAAGCTTCCACCATTATACATGCTCAACACTTTCACCAAACTTCCATTCATCAAAAACAAAAAGAATAAAGAAAAGAACAACATGATAACATCACAAGAAGTAGCCTAGAACATAAGGAACAATTTCCTCTCTAATAGCAAGTTAAGAAACTTACTAAATCCAAGCCTTTTCCTTTGTTTTTCCTTTCTCCTCTCTAGCTTCTTTTGTTTTCTTTAATGGAGTTTAGGTTAGAAAGTGTATTAGGTTAGAAAACAAATGAAATGAAAACAATATATACTTGTTTACATAAGGCCTTGGCCGAATTTCGCTAAGGCAAAAACAAGAATATTAATTTCATTTCATTTGATTTTCATTTGATCAACTTGATTAAATATCTAATAACACTTTATAGATATTTTATTAAGGCAACTAAATCATTTAATCCAAATATCCAAATGTTAAGATATTTATATTTAATTAATTTAATCATTAACAATTAATAATTAATAATAATTAAATACAAATATATTAAATATATGTATTATATTTACATTAAATATCAAATACATATATTCATTTAGGATATTAGTCAAATACTCAATTTGACTATTAATTAATGTGTATTTAAATCATTTGCTTAATTATTGTGTATTTACATTTAATACTTGATTAATTAAATACACATTAATTAATAGTCAAATATCTCAATTTGACTATTAATTATGTGTATTTAATTAATCAAGTATTAAATGTAAATACACAATAATTAAGCAAATGACTATCGGGTCCCTTTAGCAGTATTTTGCGTTTAACCTTTAAACGAATTTATAAATAATCAATATTATTTATAAATGTTGCTCTAGTGCTCTACGAGTATATTTCATTATTGAGACTCTCTAGATTCAGGTATATCCGTCACGAAATCCAATTTCGTGTCCATAATTTTCCACCCGTAAATTATGACGATCACGGATAAACTCGCTAATCATACAAGTCGAGGTCATGGAAAATGTATAATTCCTCCGTCACAGGTATCCGGATATATCCCAGAGATATAGATGTATGTAACGTCAAATCTCTATGGGGATTATCCAGTCGACTATTCTATTAGCAATCTCTAAAAGAATGTTTAGAACTAGCTTCTAAACTTTACCACGGGCCCATGGTTTATCTGATTGCTAATCATATGGACTACCTATGCTCTGGTACACAGAACTGACAGATCCTATCTTGATACACATAGGACACCCTGAGGATCTACCTACACCCAACGAACAGGCGGAGGTCTGATCTAAATAGATCGGTGACGTGACTGCCATCTAAGTGTAGAAGATTCTCATGTGCCCACAATGGCATCTCAAGTCTAAGAATCACAAGTGCTACTCAACCCGAGAAGATTCTTATTGATGTTGGTGTACCATCCATAAGAATCTTCGGTGAGTCATTCAGTGTTTATCCGCTATAAAACACCCACACATCTATACTAGTCCCAAGACTAATGGTTCATTGAGAAACCATTGGAATCATATATCCTGTATACGACATGTACCGGTCTCAACGGGTTTACTTTACTGACCAAGTAGTGTAAACCTTGACCAGGAACTGTCTGAGAATGACAACGTCATGATATTATTCAATGTCCGTTGCGACGCTTTAGCAATAGTACCATGACTAATCATTCTAAGGTCATTACGTCTTCACCATATAAAAAGATACATTATATTATAGAAGAAACTGCATATATTATTCATAATAATAATGTTTTACAGAAGTATTCAAAAGAAATACAACCGGGAATTGGCGCTCTGAGCACCAACCCCAACAAAATCTCCCACTTGCTCTAGTTCCAATAACGATTGTATCTAATACCCATCGACTCCACATGTTTATCAAACAACTTCGGAGGTATGGCCTTCTTCAGCGGGTCTGCTACATTATCTTCACTCGGTACCTTGCACACGACAATATCCCCTTCGCGACACAATCTCTCGAATGATGTGGTACTGCGTTCCACATGCTTCGACTTCTGATGCGCCCTTGGTTCCTTTGTTTACGCAATGGCTCCAGTATTATCACAGTATAAGGGAATCGCATTCCCGATACTTGGGACAACTCCAATTCTGTGATAAAGTTCTTTATCCCACACAACTCTTTTGCAGCTTTAGAAGCTGCTATATATTCCGCCTCAGTGGTGGAATCTGCTGTCGATCCCTGTTTGGAACTCTTCCAACAAACTGCACCTCCGTTAAGGGTAAATACGAATCCAGATGGACTTCTATCATCGAGATCCGATTGGAAATCAGGATCCATATACCCGTTAACTTGCAGTTCGTTTCCTCCATAAATTATTAACTTATCCTTAGTACCTTTAAGATACTTGAGGATATGTTTAATGGCCATCCAATGGTCATTACCTGGATTGGACTGATATCGACTAGTTACGCTAACAGCGAAACTGATATCAGGCCTCGTACATAACATGACATACATTATGCTACCCAAACACGAAGCATAAGGTTGGTTATACATTCTAACCTTTCTCATTCTGTTTGTGGACACATCTTCTTTGAAAGATGAATCTCATGTCTGAACGGTATGTTTGCTGTCTTACAGTTACCAAAACTATACCGTTCTAAGATCTTATCTATGTACGTTGATTGGGATAACCCAATCATCCTCATTTGTCTATCTCTATAGAGTTTTATCCCTAAAATATAAGAAGCTTCTCCCAGGTCCTTCATGGAGAAATTGTTACAGAGGTATGCTTTGACGCCTTGTAACATACCTAAATCATTCCCAATGATTAGGATGTCATCAACATATATGACTAAAAATACGACCATGCTCCCACTGACCTTATGATACACACATGATTTTTCCGAATTCTTGAGAAAACCAGACGATCTACTAATCTCGTCAAATCGAAGATTCCAACTTCGTGAAGCTTTTTTAAGTCCATAAATGGACTTCTTAAGCTTACATACCATGCCCGAGGTTTCGCTGGACGCAAAACCTTCCGGCTGTTCCATATAGATTTCTTCATCAAGAAATCCATTTAGAAAAGTCGTTTTGACATCCATTTTCCAAATCTCGTAGTCATGATACGCAGCTATAGAAAGCAAAATCCGAAAAAGACTTAAGCATTGCTACTGGCGAAAAAGTTTCATCGTAGTCGACGCCAGGTCACTGCGTGTAACCTTTTGCTACCAGTCGAGCCTTGTAAGTTTCAACCTTACCGTCAGGCCCGCGCTTCCTTTTGTAAACCCATTTACAACGATAGGAACAATTCCTTCGGGAAGCGGAACCAAGTCCCAAACTTGATTCTCATGCATTGAGTCTATCTCGGATTTCATGGCACATTGCCATTTCACGGAGTCGATGTCCAACATCGATTCTCTAGGTGAAAGGATCTGTCTCTTCAACTAAGAGAACATCCAGACTCTTTTCTTGTATCAAATACAAGCGTTCATGAGGTCTAGATACCCTTTCCGACCTACGGAGTGTGTGTGTTGAAGGTCCTTCATCTACTTGAACTTCAGGTTCCTCCGTTGGTTCGTTTTTTCAGGTTGGACTTCATCAAGCTCAACCTGTCTATGATTACCACCTTCTGACAAAAATTCTACTTCTAGAAATTTTGTGAAGCGAGCTACGAACACATTTCGATGCTCGGTATCATAGAACAGATATCCCTCGTATTCGAAGGATATCCGAAAAACCTAAACTTTTCCCTCGAGGCGAAAGCTTATCTTGCTGAGTCACCCTGACATAGGCAGGACAACCCCAAACCTTAATATAATTAAGATTTGGTCTCCTACCGAACCATATCTGATACGGAGTCGTAGGAACAGCTTTTGAAGGAATCTTGTTCAAAAGATGTGCAGCTGTTAAAGAGAGTAGCCCCATAAATAATAGGGCAAATCTGTGAAACTCAACATTGATCGGACCATATCCAATAAAGTCTGATTTCTCCTCTCAGACACTCCATGGTGTGCTGTGGAGTACTTGGAGGAGTATATTGAGCGAGAATCCCATTCTCCTTCATATAATCCATGAACTCACCACTCATATATTCACCGCGATCAGATCGAAGGCATTTAATATATTGTCCAGTTTTTTTTCTACTTCATTTCGGAACTCTTTGAACTTTTCAAAGGTTTCCGATTTATATCGCATCAAATAGACATAACCGTACCGTGACAGATCATCGGTAAAGGTAACGAAGTACGAATAACCACTGTGAGGAGTTTGACTTAGTGGACCACACACATCAGAATGTACGAGTTCCAGTAAGTTGGTGGCACTGTGTCCAACACCTGAAAATAGGGCTTTGGTCATTTTATCCTGAATACAAGATTCACAAGTTGGATAGGATTCAATGGTAAGATCTGGTATCAAACCATTCCTAACCAATTGGGTAAGGCGTTTAACGCCAATGTGACCAAGCCTCATATGTCATAGTTCAGTATTATTAATTACAGGTAAACTACGTTTATTAACTCCAGTATTTAAAATATCTTTTGAAGTTTGCATGTATAATGACCATGCTGGTTTGGACAACAAAGGATCTGAATATTATTTCTATCATATAAGTATAAAGAACTGTTCTTAATATTCATAAAAGCCTTCTGTATCCAATACAAAAAGTGATATAATATTAGCTACACACATCTGGTACAAAATGGCATTCATTTAACAAAAGTGTCTTATTCGGTAATGAGATCTTGCATACTCCCACTGCAACTGAATCCAAAGAGTCTCCACTCCCGAATCGCAACTGCATCTCTCCGGGCTTCAGCCTCCTACTTTCCTTCAGCACCTGCAACAATTTGCAAATGTGAATGGGACAAGCAGAATCTAAAATCCAGTGGGATGTAACGGCTTCACAATAAATTACCTGATTGTAGATGATGCTATCTCTCCTCAGCTGGGCGATGTAATCAGGACAATTCCTTTTCCAATGCCCGACTTTGCCGCAGTGGTGCAATTTTTCTTCAGAAGCCCTATTGGGCTTAACAATCTTTGCCTGTTGTTGAGGACCAAAAAGCCTTTTTCTTCTTCCCTTTCTTCTTCTTTCCCTTTGACCATATCTGGGAAGAAGCAGAGAGAGAAGTAGATCTCGGAGGGCGAGTCGGTACTCCCTTCTTAAGGTCTCTTCTGCCTTGAGCAACATACTATGTAGCTCTTGGTAGGTACAGACAGTCCCATTCATGTTGAAGTACATCACGAACTGGCGATATGAAGCTGGAAGTGAAGTGAACCAAGAATGACACTCCTACCGAGAATTTCATTCAAGATGAGATTATGTTGCCTCAATTGATCGATCAAATCGATCATCTGAAGAACATGTGGGCTAACATCTGCCCCTCATCCAGACGCGCATGGAACAGTTCCATTGCGACTTTGTGAACAATCACTTGTTCTTGGTTCTCAAACGATTGTCTCAATCGCGTCATCATACTATACGAATCTAGCATACCATAGTATTGGTTCTTGAGTTTCGGAGACAGTGAACTAAGGATGTATGATTTAACCCTTAAATCATCATTCTTCCAAGTTTCTTCCAAGTTTCAAAAACTTGGCGTTCCTCCTCCGAAGCGTCCGCACCCACAACAAGGGGCAACAGACCCTCAAGAACATATCCCAGCTTTTCAGAATCGAGGACAATCCTCAAATCCAATTCCCAGTCAGCGAAGTTCTCAGCGCCTTTAAGTTTGTTCACATCAAGCATACGCGTAAACTGACTTTTGGATTGTGTCGCCGCAAATCTATCATATAGATCACGAAAAACGGTTAGCAGAAATTATGCAGTTTCATATAATATCAAAAGCATAAACTAGATCATGGATTTTTAATCTAAAAATGCATGTCCCACTAAATCATGCAATACTGTAATCCCCAAACAGAATACAAAGATTTAATAAAAAATTAAATACAAATAGTGAAAAGTGGATCCTGTGAATATATTTCAGCTCACAGCAGAGGCACGGTCTCCCCTACGTATATTCATCAGGTAGACAACTCTTTTGTCAATCATTCACTAATGACTCCTAGGTTCCGGTCCTGGAAGGTTAAACTCGTACCAAGGCGTAATTTTGTAAATCAGCAGAGGCACGTTTCTCGTTGTCGCTGTGAAGGCGGGCCCACAAGGAGACGTACCAAGGTTAAACTCGTCAATGATAAACTCAAGTTACTTACGTAATCCTGACAGGTAGGGCACGTTCAG
Organism: Zanthoxylum bungeanum; assembly: GCA_019454045.1. NCBI lineage: Eukaryota > Viridiplantae > Streptophyta > Magnoliopsida > Sapindales > Rutaceae > Zanthoxylum > Zanthoxylum bungeanum. The sequence goes on along the minus strand of SKCR01001640.1, from coordinate 21,044 downwards.
AATTTCGCTTTCGCTTGAATTTATCTAGTATTATATACATCCGGTATAAATAAATCTCTATCGGCTACACCCTCACAGCAGAGGCACGGTCTCAGATGTAGTCACGGAGAAATATTCACAAACCGTATTGACAAGACGGACCACATAACATGCATCAAATACATAATTACATTTAAACCTTATTAATTAAGGATTTTCCGCTAAGTGTCATACACCCTAAATCTAACCAATTTAGATTCTAATAAGCATGTATAAAGTCAAGAAAACATGATTAAACATTGATTTAATTAAGGCTAATCATTTTAGGGGGCCTAGAATCAGACTCGCTCTGATACCATTTTGTAGGGGTTTTAGGGGCTAAATCCGGTAACGCAGCGGAAACGGTGGAAAATCAAATTTTCGATTTCAAAATTTTTTCTCAGATTAATTAAATAAACATATTTATTTAATTACCCAATAATCAAATTATGAAATAAAATTCAATAAATCAAATTTAAGTGAATTTACCGAATTGCCCTTACACTTGGTATTTTGTTCATTTTAGTCCAAATTGTTCAAATCAATTTTGGATGATTCTAAATCATTTATAAGATGAAATTAACATGTTCAAAACATCAAAACATCAAAACACCAAAGCAACCAAAATCCCCAAAAATCATCATTTGGCCGAGAGCATCATTAGGGTGCCAAAGTGTGCATTTTGCACTTCCATGCTTCAAGAAACATCCAAATGAAATCCAATCAACATGAAACTTTATATGCATCTTATACAAATCCTTATACACAACATAAATGAAAATCCCCAAAATGGACAAGGTCTTAAACCCTAATTTTTCAATTTCTTCAAATTGGACAAATTAGACCAAATTGGTTAAATCATTACTTCAATCATGTTTCTTCCATCCAATTAAAGTCCCAACACAATGAAAAAACTATAGATCAAATATAGGTCATTTAAGAGTGGGTCAAAAACTCTAGATTAGCAACAAAGTTTCCAAAAACTTAAAAGAATACTTATAACTACACTAGTCACAAGCTTCCACCATTATACATGCTCAACACTTCACCAAACTTCCATTCATCAAAAACAAAAAGAATAAAGAAAAGAACACATGATAACATCACAAGAATTAGCCTAGAACATAAGGAACAATTTCCTCTCTAATAGCAAGTTAAGAAAACTTACTAAATCCAAGCTTTTCCTTTGTTTTTCCTTTCTTCCTCTCTAGCTTCTTTTTTTTTCTTTAATGGAGTTTAGGTTAGAAAGTGTATTAGGTTATAAAACAAATGAAATGAAAACAATATATTACTGTTACACAAAGGCCTTGGCCGAATTTGGTAAGGCAAAAATAAGAATATTAATTTCATCTTCGTTTGATTTTCATTTGATCAACTTGATTTAAATATCTAATAACACTTTATAGATATTTAAATTAAGGCAACTAAATCATTTAATCCAAATATCCAATGTTAAGATATTTATATTTTAATTAATTTAATCATTTAACAATTAAATAATTATTTAATTAATTAAATACAATATATTAAATATATGTATTATATTACATTAAATATCAAATACATATATTCATTTAGGATATAGTCAAATATCTCAATTTGACTATTAATTAATGTGTATTTAAATTAATCAAGTATTAAATGTAAATACACAATAATTAAGCAAATGACTATCGGGTCCCTTTAGCATGTATTTTGCGTTTAACCTTTAAACGACTTTATAAATAATCAATATTATTTATAAATGTTGCTCTAGTGCTCTACGAGTATATTTCATTATTGAGACTCTCTAGATTCAGGTATATCCGTCACGAAATCCAATTTCGTGTCCATAATTTATCCACCCGTAAATTATGACGATCACAGATAAACTCGCTGAATCATACAGGTCGAGGTCATGGAAAATGTATAATTCCTCCGTCACAGGTATCCGGATATATCCCAGAGATATAGATGTAAACGTCAAATCTCTATGGGGATTATCCAGTCAACTATTCTATTAGCAATCTCTAAAAGAATGTTTAGAACTAGTTTCTAAACTTTACCACGGGCCCATGGTTTTATCTGATTGCTAATCATATGGACTACCTATGCTCTGGTACACAGAACTGAAGGATCCTATCTTGATACACATAGGACACCCTGAGGATCTACATACACCCAACGAACAGGCGGAGGTCTGATCTAAATAGATCGGTGACGTGACTGCCGTCTAAGTGTAGAGATGTCTCATGTGCCCACAATGGCATCTCAAGTCTAAGAATCACAAGTGCTACTCAACCCGAGAAGATTCTTATTGACGTTGGTGTACCATTCATTAAGAATCTTCGGTGAGTCGTTCAGTGTTTATCCGCTATAAACACCCACATGTCTATACTAGTCTCCAAGACTAATGGTTCATTGAGAAACCATTGGAATCATATATTCCGGTATACGACATGTACCGGTCTCAACGGGTTTACTTTACTGACCAAGTAGTGTAAACCTTGACCAGGAACTGTCTGAGAATGACAACGTCATGATACTACTCAATGTCTATTGCGACGCTTTAGCAATAGTACCATGACTAATGATTTAAGGTCATTACGTCTTTACAATATAAAAAGATACATTATATTATAGAACTGCATATATTATTCATAATAATAATGTTTTACAGAAGTATTCAAAAGAAATACAACCGGGAATTGGCGCTCTGAGCACCAACCCCAACAAATGCTTGCTTCAATCCATAAATGGATTGAATTAATTGCAAATGTTTGCTTGTTTTGGTACGATAAAACCGTAAACAACATCCAAAAGGTTTCCGTTTAGGGAAAGCGATTTTGATGTTCAGCTACCATATTTCATAAATGAAACATGCAGCATTAGCAAGCATTATCCAAATGGATTTAACCATGACAACGAGTTAAAGGGTTTCGTTGTAATCAACACAATGTTGATAACGATACCTTTTCCTCCAAGCCTAGCTTTGTACATTTGTATGTTGCCATCCATGTATGTCTTCCTTGAAGACTTATATAGTTCCAATAGGCACAATGTCTTCCGGTACATCAACTAGTGTCCAAACTTAGTTGGTATACATGGAATCCATTTTGGACATCATGGCACTTTGCCATAATAAGGAGTCGATACCTTGTATCACTTCCTCATACGTAGCCGGTTTGTCTTCCTCAATAAGATTGACATCTTCATGAAGTGAGATCAGAAACCCATACCTCCCAAGTTGTTTTCTGACTCTCCCTGACTTACCGCGGTTCTTGTGTATTCGAAGATTATTGGTACAGTTTCATCATTGATGAACTGTTTGTGTTCCGTTAAGGAATCGGTGCTTGGAACAGTATTACTCCGATTTTCATCGAGTTTTACTTTCCTCCCACTTACCACTGCATATAGGTATTCCTCTTAGGAAAACTGTATGGCGAGCAACAATTACATTATTCTCTTGTGAGTTGTATAAGTACTATACTTTGGTTACCCTAGGATAACCTACAATTTAGGCACTTATCCGATTTAGGTTTTAGTTTGAAATCATCCAACCATATGCCTAGCATACCCAAATCTTCAGGAATGAGAAAACCATGTTTCTTTCTGTTCATATCTAATATGATGTATGTCTAACAGATTTTCATGGAACCTTATTCAAAATAAGTGTTGCACTGATTAATGCGTATCCCTAGAAGGAAAATGGTAGCTCAGAGCGACTCATAATTAACCTTATTATGTCTAACAAAATTTGGTTTCTCCGTTTGGACACACCGCTCAATTGAGGTGTTTCGAGAGGAGTCCATATTGAAAGAATACTATACTCTTTCAAGTAATTGAGAAACTTATTGCTTAAGTATTTTCATCACAGTCCAATCGTGATGTTCTAATACTCTTGCTGATCTGTTTTTATACTTCGTGTCAAAACTCTTTGAATTTATCAAAAGTTTCCGATTTATGTTTCATAAAAAAACACATAACCATAACGTGATGCCACATCCGTAAAGGTTACGAAGTGTTCATATCCACCTCTAGCCTAGCTAGATATGGGCCCTCTTACGTCACTATAAACGAGGGCTAACAGATCGGTGGCACTTGCACTTTTTACCAAGTAAAAGATGTTTTAGGCACTTTGCCTATTAAACTAGATTCGTAGACATCATTTGATTAGAATCAAATCCGTCCTAGTATCCACTCTTCGAAAGTGTGGATATACGAGTCTTGTTTAATGTGTCCCATACAACAATGCCACAAATAAGTCTCGTCTGATTAATTCAGTCTGAGCTATTTATTTTTCATGTCATACGTTTGAGATTCATTTATATTCAAAATATAAATACTGTTATTCACATCCAATGTGTTTATCTCAATATATTCTTTATAAAATAAAACACTTTAGTGTTCTAGAATATAAAGGTATACCCGCAACGGGTTAAACTTAGTATAGAGATAATGTTTCTAGTCAAACTAGGTACATTATAACAGTTTCCTAATTTAAGTACATACCCGAATGGTAGTTCCTAAACTTAGGTTTCTACGGTTAAAACAGCGACTCTTGTCCCGTTTCTGATTTGTAGATTGATCTCAACTGAAGTCAGTCTCCTGCTAATCAGCAGATTCTGCACATCAGTACATATTTATGTACCACATCTAGTATCAAAATCCAATTTTGAAACTAGTAGTGAACATGTTTATGACAAACATGCTTGAAGCTAGAGCCTTGCACCACATTCACATCCTTCATGTCTGCCTTGTTGAATTATATCAAACTACAATATTAAATCCAATTTAATTTGTATTCAATACTAATTCTTTATTTAATTCCAAATTAAATAATTACACTTTATTAATGAGCCTTTGCGACTTAGATTCTAAATCTAATCTTTACGGGTCTCAAAGCCCAATTAACATCCAATGTCTATTTAATTAAAGTCCAATGGGCTTTCAATTAATTTATAAGGCATGAACTTTGGCAACCAAAGCCCAATAAGGAATCACCTTTTGCCAAAAATCAATTTAGGCCCAATTAAAATTTTAAAGGCCCATTTAATCATATTTGGACTTTATGGAAATGGTTTTAGGCCCAATTGGATCCAATCAATTAACCTAAACCAAACTTGGCTCAACCAAGCCCATTAAGCCCAAATACAACATTATAAGCCCAATTCCAAATTTATCCCAACTAATTAAATTCCAATATTCCCAATATCACAATTCAATTAATTAAAGTGTTTAGCCATGATTAACCATTTAAATTAACATTTCCAAAATACTAATCTAATCAATTAATCATGCTTATTCATCATCAATACATGTCCAACATTATTGAATCAAAAAAAATCATCTCATTCCATGTTATATTGCTCATGGCATTTTAGGGTTTTATAAATCCGATTTCGATTTTAATCCAATTAAATCCTAAATCAATTTATCCAATGTCTTTCAACTCATCCAATGATCAAAAGAACAAAAAATACCATGACATTAGGGCATCTATAACTCTCGGCCAAGCCTCAAAATTGGGGAAAAATTAATCCAATTCAATTTTCATCAAATTGATCATGCATAACTCTAAGTTATCATCATTCAAGCATACTCAATCAATCAATTTTATCAAATCATGCTCAAATCAATTTTACCCAAATTAAAGTTAAGAACCCTAAATTCAATTTCATGTTTAATAACCGCTCTGATACCATTGTTGGGTTTTCTAGGTCAAACCAAGATCAATTAAGCAATGAAATATGTGAATACAAGAAGAAGTATAACATAAATTATACTTACAACGATCGGCTTTTGGATGCGATGAACACAAAAATTTCTTCATGAGTTTCGGCCAAGCCCTCATTGTGTGGATCTTCAAGCTCTAAGCTTTGAGTGTTGATTTCATGCTCATGAATGGGTTTCCCTATCACCTTTGAATGATCTCTTTAGTGTGCTAGCACTTGGAAAAATTTAAAACAAATTGTTACCCTTCTCATTGTGTGACTCTCGGCCAAGCCAATCAAGGAGAGAAAAATTGGCACTTTGTCGTGAGTGAGGGAGAGAAGAGAAAAGAGTTGTGTTGTGTGTTTTTTATTTTAAAAATCAAATGCCATTTTCCAATTTTCCAAAAAATTGGTACAAGGCATTAATGCCTTCAACAACTCACATCAATCAAAGAGTGACAAGAAGTCAATCACCAAAAGGTGACAAGACTTCCATCACTTGAATGACTAATGATGTGACACGTGATGTGACTTGTGGGCCCCACCTGATTCAAAATCCGAGTGGGCCCGCAACACATCCTGGGCTCGGGTTCGCTAATTCCAAATTAACGAATTTTCCGTTGCGACGTAATTAAATCAAATTTAATTAAATAATTATGCCTAGCAAAATTACTATTCACGTCGCTAGCGAATTAATTCTAAATTAACTCGTTCGTCCGAATTAAAATCTAATTTTAATTCCACGTCGAAATCTAATTTCGTATAATATATCGAATATATTATTTTATCGATTAATTCCAAATTAATCGTTCTCTCTCTTTTAATGGAATTTTATCCCAGATAAAATTCTCTGTAATTAATCTTAGATTAATTTTCTCTCTCTTATAATTAATCCCAGATTAATTATGTGCGAGTCATACGTCATTGGTGAATCTTCGGAAGCGACCCATGAGATCCCTGGATATGTTGGCAGTAAATCGGTCATCGGACTATCCGAACACGTATGTACCTAATACTACGTTTTTACCGATTTACAAGACATGGTTGGCTTCTAGCAAAGCACCGTGCCTACCTAATTCTTCAGAAATATTCTTAAAGGAATATGTAATATGTATCAGGCGTAGTATACGTAGTATTGCATATTGCGATCCAGTATCAGATGTCACGTGCTAGGCCTGGGGCTGGAATTGTGTCTGCCCCGTACGAAGCACATATCGGATCTCTGGTAACTAGTCTCTATAATCAGATAAACATGACCTAGTCATAATATCCCGATAGCTGCAGCATACAAGAGTACCAGTTCCTTATCCTACGTGATCATCTCCATATGACTGAAGTGATATTTCCATCTTGACATCACACCCAATACACTATGATTCTCAATATACCCAGAAGAGGCGTACACGGAACTTTTTAAAGCCCCGGATGACCAAAACCAAAAGTATATGATTGTCGCAAGTATTAGCGATACAAGTCTCAAGTTAAGACCAAATACACCTACCCTGATTCGGACTTCCATAGACATATAGTCATACTACCAATGTAATTCTGAGGGGTCTATCCAGAGTGAAGATGTTCCCGTACCATCGGTAAACACAACCTCCTATCACACCTGCATAAGTATCCAATACTTAAATATATGAGAACTATATTTTTATGCTTTCATAACACGCACAAGTGCAATACTAGTCTATTCCTCATTATCGATGTCCAGTCTCGATAATACTACGACTATGGATATTTAATGATTAAACCTTACTGGATTGATACTGTCTCATATCTTATTAATCCAAAACTAATCATATGGACTTTTATCATTTATGTATCTTGGTAATCCAATTACAAATGATAAAAGAGCAATTTCATTTGTCACATAGTTAATTTGTACAACAACACCATGTTCTGTACAAATAGTGATGCTATGGGTCATAATTGTCCAACACACTAGACACGGTCAATGCCTCGGATAGGCAAATTGAACCCTTTTCGGCAGCCACAGTAGTGCTGCCTTCATTTTTCTGTTCCCTAAGGAATTTATAGCAATTCGTTTTAAGGTGTCTCTCCTTCCCACAGTGATAGCACTTCTTTCCATTGTTCTTATTCTTATTCTGTTCATTCTTTTTCTTCCCTTTAGATTCTTGGTTATTTGGTGGATTATTATTCTACCCATTATATTTTCTGTCATTTTTTCATTTCACGAAGAGGTTCGTTCCACCTCTCCTACTGACTCTAAGTTCTAATTCTCTAGCCCTTATCCCATATATTACCAAGTCTAGCTTAGGGACGACTTCATTATACTGAAGTGAGTTCTTTACGACAATATATTCTTCAGGTAGTGAATTTAATAAAATCATAGCTTCACTTGAATCTCCTAAAGCTTGGTCAGTTCCTTTAAGGATTTGAGTCATTTTTATGAATTCATCCAGGTTGTCATCTATATACTTATTTGTGTCCATCTTGTAGTTAAACAAACTTCCTTTCAAGAAAACTAAATTTGGAGTAGAAATAACAGAATAAGGTGATTTGAGTTTACACCCAGAGTTGAATGGCAGTGTCCATTCCATCAACCTTTCTGATGACTGAGTCTCCCAAATGGAGGAAACTCAGGTTGTAGGCCTCTTCCAAGATTTCGGCATTCACATCCTTTTCCATCTTTGGCCATTTTTCTTGGTCGGGTTCCAGCGCCAAGGCCATATTGTAGTGGGAAAGCAATACTCTAATTTTCTTTTTCGAAGTGGTGAAGTCCCATTTTCCATCAAAGATGCCAACTTCGAGTTTAATTGTCGACATCTTGTTTTAGCCCAAAACCTTAAATGACAATCTGAATCTTGATCGACAACTCAATACCCTAATTGGCAACAAGCGTTTTGGTCTGCAACTCAATACCCTAATCGGCAACACTAATCTTGGTCAGCAACTCGGTACCCCAATCGGTAACACTAATCTTGGTCAGCAACTCGGTACCCCAATCGGCAACACTAATCTTGATCAGCAACTCGGTACCCTAATCGGCAACACTAATCTTGGTCAGCAACTCGGTACCCTAATCGGCAACACTAATCTTGATCAGCAACTCGGTACCCTTTGGTTGCTTCTTGTTTCTGTTCTCTGATTACTACTGGCTCTGATACCACTGTTGATTAATTCATGCTTTGTGCACATTACTTCAATCCAGAGACAATGAATTGCAGAAACAAGTAAACAATCTCACAAATCAACCACACCAAGAACACAATATTTTTACCGTGGTTCGCCTGAAAAGATTCAGACTACATCCACGTTGAACTCCAAAAATAAGGAGCTCATTGCACTAGATTATATCACAATTACAAAAGAATTTGTATTTCCCCCTTTACAATCGTAACTTCCCCAATAAACAGAGCAAGAAACCAAAAAAACCCTAGAGCTCTAAATGCACCTATCACACTGATAATAAAACCCAGTAGCAGCCTACGATCAGGCCCAGCAACTGATTTACAACTCAAGATAGCACAAACATGGCTTTAGGAATTTTCTCTGAGAGGTCACGAAGAAGAACATACCAAATGAGACGAAGAAACAGAATGAATGAAAAATCCCTTTTTCTCTATGCCATAACAATCAATTTATATGAAGAGCAATTAAGACCAGCAACGGCAGAGATCGTACCACGTGTCTACCATCCAACGGTCACAAATATCTTTCACTTTATAAGGCCAAATCGAGATGGGCTTCACAATTTACATAGTAACACATCCACAGTAGGAATATGGAACCTATCTTTAATAGTGACTGCATTAATAGCTCTATAATTCACACAAAACCTTCAAGAGCCATCTTTTTTTTTACTAGTAATGTTGGTGAAGAGAATGGGCTGATGCTGTTTTGAATCACCATATTTTCTAACATTTCCTTGATCAGTTTTTCTATCTCTTCCTTATGGTAATAAGGGTACCTATAGAGTTTGACTTGTATTGGTTTAGAGTTTGGTATTAAATAGATGTGGTGATCAACTACTCTTACTGGTGGTAGCCCTTCAGGTGTAGCAAAAACTGATGGGAATTGATCAAGTAACAATTGGATTCTAATGTTACTAACATGTGTGGTTTGGGAAGGGGTTACAACTTGTAGTTAGTAGGAAGCTATGACATCAGTATTTTCCATCCTCTTCAACTGAGGCAAATAAAAGGATTTCATCTTTGGACCAACATTCCCAGCTAAGGTAATAGTTTTCCCTTTCCACTAGAATTGCATTTCTAGTTTCTTATAATCCATGATGATTGGCCTTAGAGTTTCCAGCCACTGGATTCCAAGGACCAAATCAGTTCCTTAAATTGGCAGTATAAAGAAATGAACAAGGAACTTTTGCTGCTGCATGATGAGTGGAACTGATGGTGATTGCTACTGCACTTTAAAGTTTCTCCATTTCCCACTATGACTTCAAAAGCCTCAGAAGCTACTGCAATTAATCCTAGATAGGTCATAATTCTTTGCTGGATGAAATTGTGGGTACTACAACTATCTATCAACACATTGACTGATTTTCCATTGATGGTCCCTTCCAATATCAATGTTTTGGGATAAGGTTGACCAAATAATGCATGATAACTAATCTCGGGACTCTTATTATGATTAACAACCTCTTTCTCCCATGTGACTTCAGTTGACTTCTCATCATCATCATCCTGATTAGCTTATTCTGTTACCATCATCAACAATATCTTGGTCTTACACTTATGGCCATGATGAAACTTCTTTTCACAATTGTAACATAACATTTATCCCTTGTTAATTGCATCTCAGTACGGGTTAGCCTCTTAACTGTCCAAAACTGTGGATTAGGGACTCCAATGTTCATATCTATTGATATAGTCATTGAAGGGTTGTTAGTAGTGCTAATGATTGAGGGGTTTGTGACTTTGCTTCTGCTATTTTTCTATATGTGAAACTAACGTCCATAAGCTTTTCCTCTTGCAGAACTGCTAGATCTACAACCTCAATAAATGAAGCAGGCCTGAGAGCCATTACTTCTCTTCTTATAACAGGTTTTAATCGATACACAAAACAGTTTAGTAAAGAATTCTCAGTTAAGCCTGTTACCTTATTGGAAAGAGCCTTGAATTCCTTAATGAATGTGATCTTGAACAAAGCCCCTTCATGGTTCTCAAAGACAGAGTCTCTGAACCTTATTGCTACTACTGCTGTGAATGATCCCCAAGATCTCAATTGACCATTCTTCCTCATCCAAGAATACCATGATAATGCATCTCATTCCCAGTGATAGGCAGCAATAGAGATTTTATGTTCATCTAAGGTGGGATATGTATCAAAGAAGTGCTCAATCTTCAGCTTCCCCCCTTCCACATCTCGCCCATCAAAATTAGGACCTTCCGGTCTGAAATTCTTAAATGGAGTGGAAGACCTTCGTTGCTCCCTTGGAGTTGCTTTTCAGGGAATTTGTGAACTTAAAAGGGTTCAACAACGTCAAATCTTGATGAAAGTTTGCGAAGCAACACTTCAATTCTTTGCATCGTTGCTACAGTTTCTGAATCTTTTTGAGCTTGTTAATCAAGATGTTGTTGAAGCCCTGCAATGTGCGACTGAACATCTGCATTTGCATTCATTTTACCCATGGATTTGCTCTCAGCGAGAGCACCAATTTGTTAGCTTAGATTCGAGATAAAGCCAACCAAAACTCTCCAAACTTTTGCAAGTAATTTTGGGAAATTTATTCATGCTTTTATTTTTGTACTCAGCTTGATATTTATAGCAGAGTCATTAACAAATTCAGTTACAATGGTAATATTGTATTTTCAATTGACACTAACAGCCTGCTAACTAACTGCTAACAACTTTGTAACTTCCGTAACTAACTTTGGCACCAAAACTCATTTCCCAAATAAACAAATTCTTGGTATCTTCGTGGCTTCATAACGGCCCTTTGAGGTCTGGTTTGGTGTGGCTGATGGACCTGTTGCTGGCTTGGCTGAGGTGGATGATGAACCTGCTGCTGGTGTTGCTGAGGTGTAACAGCTTCCTCATCGCAACATTTGGCTGAAGACTAATCGGGTGTCGGTTCTATCAAATGCACTGCAAATCTATTTCGTTCTACTTGGTTTATGTGTTCATCAGCTTCTACTATCCGTGCCTTGTGAGAAACTTTTTGCATCTTTGTTGTTGGGTCCCCAAGGGGTATGGCTTGGTGGTGTAGGGTCGAGGATCTCACCTTGAGGTTCTGGGTTCGAATCCAGGGGGTGCACTTCTTGTAAGAGCCTGGGACAGCCGGTGGTTTTACCTGCGCCGCGGCCCAGAATGGGTGGTTTGGTGGCGGGGTTTCCATTGTTTCCAAAAAAAAAAAAAAAAAAAAAATCTTTGTTGTTGGTAATCTGGTTTTGTTAACTGATATGTTAAGTGAGTCTTCTACTGCTCATTTTTTTCCCTTTATGAAGAATTTTTGTACTTTAATGTCATTGCATTCTTACATTTTTTAAGGACTTGAATTCCGATGATAAAATAATTATTTGAAAATCACTTGACGCTAGGGGTGGGCATTATCACATTCAGATTGGATCAGACCGAATCTGAATCCGATCCGATCCGATTAGTATTAGTTTGTTTGATACGATAAGGTTTGATAGCCTTATCAAACTCGATCTGATCCGATCCGATAACTATCGAATCAGATCAGATTTGTTTGATCCGATTCGAATATTTAACGAATCGGATAAATCCGATTTGATAACGGATTCGAATCCGATAGATAATCTGATTTGATAATGAATCTGATAGTGGATTCGATTTGATAACGGATCCGATTTGATAAAATTGATTTGAATTTTAAGTTATCCGATCCGATTCGATAAAATTGTTATGAATTTACAAATTTTCAAATAAATTTTTCGAATCGAATCCGTTATCAAATCGGATTTTTTATCAAATCGAATCTACTATCGGATTTTTTATCAAATCAGATTCTCTATCGAATTTCGAATTCGTTATCAAATCGGATTCCTTATCAGATTCGGATTTGTTATCAAATCGGATAAAATCCGATTCGATCCGACAGTTATCAAATTTATCCGATCCGATCCGAAATTCGACAAATGAAACAAACATGATTCGATTGGGTTCGATATCCAAATCCGATCTGATCCGATGCCCACCCCTACTTGACGCATACCAAGATTATTACTATTATTTCTCTTACAAAAAAAAAAAAAGACTACCAGTAAAAGACTCAGGTACACATGGCATTAGCCACTGCCGGTATGTCCTTGCCCACAATTCTCATTCAATAATAAAATGACCAAAGCATGCTCCCCTCACGAATCCTCACTCTCTTATATTCTTCTTTTTCAAGTCCTTCACAACCCACAAGCATTGTAATTGTCCTTCTCCACGTCAGCACATTCCTCTACACCCTTGCTCATCAATTCTTGTGGTCCCCTCATTGTGGATGTCAGCAAATTTCTCTGGCCCGGCTCACTCTGCCCTCTCTCTGCTGCAATATATTTGACTCCCATAATTGGTCCCTAACAATTTATGTTTACTTAAAAGATACAGTTTTTGTCAAAACTATATGTATTTTCATCTGTACTGTAAAATTTGCCTCTACATATTTCAGAATTTATTTATGATAATATTAATTAGGACACCAAACTTACAAAGAAATATCAAATAAAGAGATTGCTCAATATTTTTATGGTACTTGGAGAGATGAATGCTCACAAACTACTTGATGGCAGCAAGATAATAGGTTTTATTGCCATAAATGCAATGAGCCTGATTCATCAGGCATTGACATTTTTAAGTCGCATCTTATTCTCATCTTATTGATCATGCAAATTGCAAATGAAACAGTATAGAGATTTAAGATCATTCTATGACTTGCTACCCTTTGGTTCATATTGATTGTTACTCTCGTCCATTTTCATTTTTCTAGGGCCGAGTGCTCCTGTCAAGTTGCCTACATCCAGTCTCCTCTGATTTGTGCCAACTCTGATCCTCTTCTGCTGCATACTTAAATTAAGAATCACTCTCTTTTGATCTCATTTTGTTTATTTGGGCTAACTACCACCTTTTTCTTTGGTAGGGACTACAAAAATTATCCCATCAGAAGGAAAAGTCCAAGAAAACCAACCAATCAATCATGTTATCATTTTATTTCATATTAGGTTTGTTTACATGCATGAGGTAGATGTAATGACTGGCGTATAGGGACTGGAATAGTTGTATGTTGCTTAGAAATTACTGTGATGGAATTCCATTATCCCAGTCTGAAAATCCGTTATTAGTCTAGGTTCCGATGCAGAATTAATTACAATTAACTAAGACAAGTCCTAATTAATGTTTCTATGCATTATCAACAAACAACTTAAAGTCTAAGCAATTAAAAAACCAAGCAGAATATTAAAGCAATAAACAAAATAAAGCGGCTCAAATCAACACAATAATTTTGGTGACGAAGTGGAAAACTCGTGTGAGTATTCCGGGTATCTCGGCTACCAGCCCAAAATCCACTATAATAGAGAAATATTTATAACGATGGTAAAAGACCTATAGCGGCAACTTCACAGACTCTAGACTGCAAGAACTCGAAGAACTCATCGAGCTCGTACCCACGATTTTCTTTAAAACCTTTGAAGTCTCTGAGCGGATCAACTTTCCAAGCTTTGAACGTCGGAACTCCGACTACTAATATTCCTCCTTCAGAACTCTAAAGGGTTAGGAAATTGAGTTTGTTGTATTGATGGTAAATCAAAGATGCAATTCACCAAAACAAAGAAGACAATGGATTGAATGGAGTCTTCAAAGTGAGAACACTAAGGTTGAAAAGCTAAGAAGATGTTTTACCTCAAATTAATATGTTTCCAACCTTAAGGGAAGGTGGCTATAATGTTTTTATATAGGTAGGACAAAAGAAAAGGTTTCCAAGTGCAAAATAGGTTAAAATGCATCCAAAACAGTTCACTTACGCACGGGCATTCAAATGCTTGCTCTCTGGAAGGTTTGGTTCGAACGCATACTCGAACGCACCTTGAACGTGTACTCTCCGAAAGGTTTCATTCGAATGCACTAAAGGACGCACCAAGCACGGGAACCTTCTGCCAAGTTTTGTTTGAACCCAATAACGAATGTGATACTAACGCCACTCGTTCGAACGCTTCAACAAACGACCCACCATAAATGCAAGTCTGATTCCTTTACGCACAACCGCCAAATATGAGTCCAATTTCTCCAAGTTCTTCAAGACTTATTACAACTCAATTGAACTTATTTCATTATGATATTGCCAAATAAAAATGAAACTAACAACTTTGGCGCCAAAACTCACTTCCTCATTAAATAAATTCTTGGTATCTATGTGGCTTCATAATAGCCCTTTGAGGTCTGGTCTGGTGTAGCTGATGGACCTGTTGCTGGTTTGGCTGAGGTGGATAATGAACCTGCTGCTGGTGTGGCTGCTGGTGTTGTTGAGGTGTAACATTACATTCCCAATTCAAATAGACCTTGCCCCCAAGGTCGAAACTGGGAAAAACTTGCTGGAATGTAGCCACATCTTCCCACGTACTGTCCTCAATAGGTAAGTTAAGTCATTGAATCAAGACCTATAGAATCTACAGCTGGCCGTGAAACACCACTTGTTTGCTAATGGCTGCCAAATGTTGAAGACTCAGGTCCTCGGCAGTGGCAGAAAGATGGGTAAAGGAGGGGATGAGGCTGATGGTGTTGGGTTCTCTAAGAACAATGCCAATATCATTTAAGCATAAAAGATGTGTGAATACGCAAAGTAATATGAGCTACAAAGGGTCCAATATTCGGCCAAGGTAAGCAAAATTAGGGAAAATTTATCCAATTTATTTTCTCAAATTTTAAGATGCATAAATCTAATTTAACATCATCCAAGCTTAACCAAAGCATCAATTTGAAGATATCATGCTCAAATCACAAAATCCCCAAAATAAAGTATATAAACCATAATTTCATTTCATGCTTAAATTGTCTCATGATACCATTGTTGGGTTCTCTAAGAACAATGCCAAGATCATTTAAGCATAAAAGATGTGTGAATACGCAAAGTAATATAACGGAAAATACTTACAATGCTCAGTTGTGTAGACGTGTTGAGTTCAAAAATTTGAATCCTTTGAAGTGCTCCAAGCTCCTTTTGATTTGTATGGTTGAGCTCCAAGCTTTGAATCTTAAATTCCAAACTCAATGGGAATGGTTTCCCTATCACCTTTGTTGACTCCTTTAAGTGCTAGCTTAGGAAAATTTTGCTACAAAATTTTTCCTTTTGAAGAGAGCAACTCTCGGCTTTTGGAGATGGAGAGGAAGAGAGTGCAATTTTCGGTGAAGAGAGAAAAGAGATTGATGAGTGTGTAAGTGAAATTATTTTCCAAAAATATAAGTCATATACCAAATACAACATTTGGTAAATGTCACTCAACCTATCAAATAAAATAATGAAATGTGTATTACAAGTTACCATCAACTAATACTAACTTCCATCACCATAAAGGTAAGTAAAATGACAACTGATGTAACTTGTGGTGGGCTCCACTTGATTCAAAATCTGAGTGGGCTCGCAAACACATTCCAGGCTCGGGTTCGTTAATTCCGAATTAACGAATTTTTCCGTTGCAACGTAATTAAATCAAATTTAATTAAATAATTATGCCTAGTAAAATTACTATTAAAGTCGCTCGTGAATTAATTCTAAATTAATTCGTTCGCCTGAATTAAAATCCAATTTTAATTCCGTTATGAAATCTAATTTCATTTAATATATCGAATATATATTTTTATCGATTAATTCTAAATTAATCGTTCTCTCTTTTCTATTCGAATTTTATCCCAGATACAATTCTCACCGTAATTAATCCCAAATTAATTTTCTCTCTCATAATTAATCCTAAATTAATTATGTTCGAGTCATACGTCATCAGTGAATCTTCGGGAAGCGACCCATGAGATTCCTAGATATGTTGGCAGTAAATCCGGTCGTCGGACTATCCGAACACGTGCGTACCCCGTACCACATTCTTACCGATTTAAAAGACATGGTTGACTTCTAGCAAAGCATCGTGCCTACCCAATTCTCCAGATATATTCTTTAAGGAATATATAATCTTTGTCAAGCATAGTATACATAGTATTGTGTATTGCGATCCAGTATCAGATGTCACATGCAAGACCTGGGGCTGGAATAGTGTCTGCCTCGTACGAAGCATATATCGGATCACAAGCAACTAGTCTCTATAATCGGATAATCATGACCTTGTCATATTATCCCGATAGTTGCAAAGCCCACTGCCAAAACCAGTGCACCCCTGCAGACTCACAATAAACAAACCCTTCTCACGACCTTGATGCAGACCCTTAGCCGTGAACCATTGATGAGCGGAAAATATATCAATATTTACCGCCCCTTTTACTTAATATTTTGTTTAGTTTCTCGAGTTTGATGAACATTTTGATATGTTTTAGTTTATTTTACAGATAAAATAATATTGGGACTCAATGAAATCATTTAGGACGAAATGTGGGTCAAATAAGGGCAAATATTGGACTTGACATATTAATTTTGGAGATTGGAAACTTGAAAGGGCATTTTAACGAAGTGCAGTTTTGGAAATTCTAGTTTTGCGCATCTGTCGTATTTTGGCATCACCATTTACTCTGATATCGGATTGAGCTAATTCAAGTTCCAGATTAAAGAAGACTCAACGATCTACAACTTTGAAAGACAAAATAATTTCAAATTTTGAAGATTTCATGACCGAAATTGATGAAATATCCGTAAGTGTGTTATGTGTAATTATTAAAGTCATTTTCAAAGCAAAAAAATAAATTAATAAATAAATAATAAAAATGATCAAATCACCACCAAACATGATAGCAATTAGTGGAGCAATTAGTGGAGTAATTAATAATGGATTTGGTGGAGTAATTAGTAGAACAATTAGTGGAGCAATTAATAATGGATTTGGTGGATGATTTGATAGAGGCAAAATTTTTCCTATAAATACCAAGTCATTTCATTTGTAAATTCATACTTTCTTCTTTGAAATTCCTTAAGAATAACTAAGAAGATTGTATCTTGTTTGTTTATTTACAGCTTTCATAAATTAATTTCCACTTTCGCACTTTCTTTTCTTTACTTTTCAATTTTTACTTTCCACAATTTACTTTTACGCACAATCTTTTCCTTTCTTTACTTTTTCAGTTTTTACTTTTCAAGCAATGAGGAGGTAAGTCCCCCTTGCTGGGGTAAAAGGTAAAGCTTTTATTATTGCTATTTAGATTTTTCTCCCTTAATTATAATATATAAACTATTTAAAACCAGACTTAATAAGGATACCGCTATATTGGTCTGTTGGTAATTAATTATAAATTGGTTTTAACTTGACTAAGTATGGATACCGCCTGATTGGTCGGTTGGTAATTAAATATTAATTTGACTTAATCAGGATACCGCCTATATGGCTGGTTGGTAATTATCACGCAAAGTTAATATATTAGATTAAGGGAGATATCTAAAATAGTAGTTGTTGGGGTCAAATCAGAGGTGGCGCAGCGGAAGGAGCGCGGTTCGGGCGAAATCGTAGTTTAAAATTTTTAAACTTACGAATAAATTATTTAATATCCAATATTAATAATTCATTCATATTTCACCTAAACGTATTTATTCGATATCATATAACGACATAAACAATATAGAAACATCGCGAAACTTTTGCGATAACATTTTTCCGCAAAATAGCATAAAACGCGTTTCCGACCGAACCGACTGAACAATGCTCATGGGGACTGTCCAGGTCAGCCCCCAAAACATTTGGACAGTCCGTGGGCTGCCCGAACAGTGACCAGTTCACTGTTTGGGCAGCCGTTACCCGGTAACACCGTTTTCGCGTATTTTCACTCCAAAATAATTTCCGATAAATATTTTTCTTGGGCAATTAAAATAAAACAATTTATTCTAAATATTCAATAAATAAAAACTGAATTTTTTTATCTGAAAAATCAGATTTATCATTAATTCTATGAGACCCCTAAACTTTACAAATTAATCATTTTGGTCTTTAAATATTCAAATACATATTTAATTGATTCCAAATCAATCCCAAAACAATTTATACAATTTGCAACATAATCCAGAAACTTTTCCAGAAATTCGAAACTGCCCAGTAATTTTCCAGAATTACAAAAACAGCCCAGAATTTTAATTAATTGCAATTTGGCCCAATTTGTTTAAAACACATCAAGATCAAATCCAATCAATCCCAAATTTGACATACATCAAATATACATCAAATTCTATCATATATATGAAAAACCCCAAAATTTGAATGGGTTAAGAACCCTAATTTCACAAATTACTCAAATTGGACAATTTACATTAAATTGACAAAATTCAACACTTTAATCAATCAATTACCACACCAATCAAGTCTCACCATCATGAAATTAATCAAGAACAATTCTAGGTTAATTATGAATGGCTAATCAACTCTAGAATGGCAACTTAGATTACAAATTAATCTTATAAGCTTGATTACACTAATAAGCTTATAAATCATACATATATGCTAATCACATCCAACAAGCTTTAAACACATATAATTACAAACCCAAAGAGTTGAGACATCAACTTAGCAACACAAATTGAAGTTAAGATAAATAGAAACAATTTCCATGTAGAAGAAAGTTTGAAAAACTTACAAAATTTCCATGTTTTTGCCTTTGTTTTCTTTCTTTCTTCCACCATTTTCTCTCAACTCTCTTTTTAAAAATATTTGTGTAACTTGTCTAAGAGTTCAAATTGAAACAAAATAATTTTGTTAAAAAATTAATACCATTTTCGAAATTCAACAAAATAAAAAATAAATTCTTTAATTTTTGTTTCAATTTAATTGGTACACATTTTGCTAAATTAAAGTTAACACTTTAACTTTAATAAAGCAAACAAAATGTGTTCCAATGGCATCATGCCATTTCCAAGTTTTAATAAAGCAAATCATTATTAAGATATTTATTATTTTAATTAATTTAATTATTTAACAATTAAACAAATAAATAATTAAATACAAATATCTTAAATATATGTATTATATTTACATTAAATATCTCAAATACATATATTAATGATATATGCCAAATATCACATTTTGATATTTGATTAATGTGTATTTAATAATATCAAATATTAAATACAAATACACATTAATTCGGAAATGACCGTTAGGTCCCGATTGCATGTATTTTTCGTTTAACCGTTAAACGAGTTATAAATAATCAGTATTATTCATAACAATTGCCCTAGTGCTCTACGAGTATATTTCATTAGTGAGACTCTCTAGATTCAGGCATATTCGTCACGAAATCCAATTTCGTGTCAATAATTCACCCACCCGTAAATTATGACGACCACGGATAAACTCGCTGAATCATACAGGTCGAGGTCATTGCATACGTATAATCCCTCCGTCACAAGTATCCAGATTATCCCAGAGATACATATATAAACGTCAAATCTCCTTAGGAATAATCTCGTTGACGTATCTATTAGCAATCTCTAAATAACATTCGGAACTCACTTCCGAAGTATACCATGGCCATAGATTTAACAGATTGCTAATCACATGATGGACTACCTATGCTCTGTACACAGAACTGACGGATCCTATCTTGATACACAGAGGATATCATGAGCATGAGTCCACACCCAACGAACAGGCGGAGGTCTGATCTAAATAGATCGGTGACGTGACTTCCATCTAAGTGTGGAGGATAACTCATATATCCACAGTGGTATCTCAAGTCAAAGAATCAATATGCTACTCAACCAGAGAAGATTCCTATTGACGTTGGTGTACCATCTATTAGGAAATATTCGATGAGTCGTTCAGTGTTTATCAAATAAACACCTACACGTCTATACGAGTCTCCCAAGACTCATGGTTCATTGGGAAAAACCATCGGACCAAGTCCGATATACCACATGTACTGGTCTCAACGGATTTTACTAACCGACCCGTGTCAGTAAATCTTGACCATGAACTTAATTTAAGGATCTACAACTTATAGTGACACTTCCAATGTCAATTACAAACTATGTTGTAATTGCGCACTACATTGTAAATCTTGGGGACTTTGTCTAATATATATACATATCACTAAATCGGATTTAGTTTCGATCTAATTAATCTAATCGAAATTAGATCAAATACGTATATAAAAGACAAGAGGTGCTACCATTTAAATTAGTAATATTATGGAAAAAGGTATTGCTCGTATTCATGAATCGGACACAAATACGATCCGTATTGGCGCTCTGAGCACCAACCCTAA
>SKCR01001639.1:0-28211 GCA_019454045.1 Zanthoxylum bungeanum | reverse complement strand
TCCAAGCTTGATTGATTTATACACATAAAAATCTACATATATTCATGATTGTATTGTGAATTGAAGTGTAATACTAAGTTTGAATGGCTAAGATATTAATTTATGTTATCATAATATTAACTTAGTAAAATCATATATTGTATTATGATAAACTTGGTAGTATAAATTTAAGTTAATATTAGGGTGTTCAATTATTACAAACATACACATAGTGATAAAGTTGAAATTTATTTGTGTGTTGCATACTTGGTTGAGAATTAAAAGTGTAATCTTACATAAGTAATTACGCCCAAGCTTGATTGTTTTATACATATAAAAATCTACATATATTCATGATTGTATTGTGAATTGAAGTGTAATACTAAGTTTGAATGTCTAAGATATTCTATTGAGAAAATGGTTAAATGATATTATGTCAACAAGGCGATAAAAGCCTAAGTGGGTAGGGATTTAAGTGGTTACTCCGGACCCCCCTCGTCCGCTGGGAATATTTCTTTATTAACTTATCATAAGAAACCTTAGTCGTAAATTCAAGGACTTGTGTTATTATGTACTACTGTCCAATATAACAACGAGTGAATTCTTAGTATATCACTTAAACAAGATCATTCGTTTGATCGTTGTGCTATTTGTCTTTTGTGAACTTGTTGATTACTATTGGTTTTTCCAGTTACACATGGCTAGCGGAAATATCGCAGTATCGGTTGCTCATGGAGAAAAACCAGAAAATTTTGGTGGATCAAACTTTAAAACAATGGCAGAGCAAAATGTTGTTCTACCTGACAATACTGCAGTTGGCTAAGTACCTTAAAGATCCTCCGGGTCCTGTGGAGGGAGAAACGGGAACAGCCAAGCAACTACAAGAGAGACATGGTCGTCAGGCGACTTCTTGTGCAAGAATTACCTCTTGGGAGGACTTGACAATACCATGTACAATGTGTACCAAGGCATAACTTCTGTGAATATTCTCTAGGAATCTCTCGAGAAGAAATACAAAAACGAGGATATAGGACAAAAGAAATTTATCTTGGGTAGGTTTCTGGACTATAAGATGGTAGATTCAAGGACGGTGATGTCTCAGTTGGGTGAACTTAAGTTAATCATTCATGAAATACTGGATGAGGGAATGAAACTCTGCGAGACGTTTCAAGTTGCTACAATCATTGAAAAGTTACCTCCATCTTGGAAGGACATCAGGAGCTATCTGAAACACAAAAAGAAACAGATGAGTCTTGAAGACTTTGGAGTTCGATTGAGGATCAAAGAGGACAACATGAAGTCCAAGAAGACCAGCTACAAGACTATGGAGTCTAAAGCCAACATCTTCGAAGGTGGAAAGGCAGCGAAAAAAGAAAGAACAGTGGAGCTGATTCTTCCCAAGCAAACAAGAAGTTCAAGGGGAAGTGCTACACCTGTGGAAAAAGCGGTCACATGACAAAGGACTGCAGAAATAAGAAGTCCTAGGACAAAGGCAAGAAATAGAAAAATGAGGCCCATGTCACTGAGGATGAGTAGCTAACTGATGAGATCTCAGAGATAAACCTCTCAGCAGTTGTAACAGAAGCCAACTTGGTTTGAAATCTGAGAGAATGGTGGGTAGACACTAGGGCTACTCGTCATATCTATGTTGATAGAAAGATGTTTTCCTCGTATCAGAAGGTCGATAGTGGCAATCATCTGACAATGGGAAAATCTTCTACATCTAGAGTGGTTGGACAAGGCACAATGATTCTGAAGATGACATCTGGGAAAGAACTTACATTGAAGAATGTCTTTCATGTTCCTGATATTCGGAAGAACTTGGTTTGTGGTTCACTCCTTAGCAAGAATGGTTTCAAGCTTGTGTTTGTTTTTGATAAATTTATACTGACCAAGAGTTATGTCCATGTAGGAAAATGATGCCTCACTAAGGGCCGTTTCAAGTTCAATGCAATGACTATCAATCGACACAGTGCTAACAATAAAGCTACATCTTCCACTTATATTATTGAGTCACAAAATATATGGAATGGGAGGTTAGGACATGTTAATTATGATACAATGCGTAAATTAATTAACATGGACCTTATACCTAAATTTACAATTGATAAACAACATAAATTTGAGGCATGTGTTGAAGAAAAATTGCATAGAGCATCATTTCATTCTATAGAATGAAGATATGAACCTTTGGAACTTGTACACTCCGATGTTTGTGATATGAATATTTTGCAAACAAAAGGCGGTAAAAAGTACTTTGTCACTTTTATCGATGATAGCACAAGATTATGTTATGTGTATTTGCTGAGGAGCAAAGATGAAGCTATTGAGAGCTTTATACACTATAAGAACGAAGTTGAAAATCAACTTGGCAAGAAAATCAAAAGGATCAGGAGCGATAGATGAGGTGAATATGCGTCACCATTTGGTGAATATTATTCCAATCATGGAATTATTCATGAAACTACTGCTCCTTATTCAGCTCAACAAAATGGGATTGCTAAGCGCAAGAACTGAATGTTGAAGAAAATGATGAACTCCATGTTGACAAGCTCTGGTTTACCCCAGAACTTGTGGGGGGAGCTTTGTTTTCCGCCAACTATGTTCTAAATAAGCTACCTCACAGAAGATTGGACAAGACACCATATGAATTGTGGAAAGGTCACGTACCTTCCTACAAATATCTGAAAGTGTGGGGGTGTCTCGCCAAAGTGATGGTTCTTAAACCTAAGAAGGTTAGAATGAGACCCAAGACTGCTTATTGTATATTCATTAGATATGCTCACAATAGTAGTGCGTATCGATTCTTGTTACATAAGTCAGAAATTCATGACATCAAACCGAATATGATAATTGAGTCAAGGAATGCGACATTCTTTGAAGAGATATTTCCTTGTAAGGAAAGATAAAGAACAGAGTCTCTCAAAAGAATTTTCAATACTGTCAAAGGCAGTGATCAGGTTGACCAATAATCGGTTCAACATGAAAATGTTGAGAAAATTGAACCTATACGTAGCAAAAGAGCTAGAACGTCTAAGTCATTTAGACCTGATTTTCTGACATACTTGTTCAAAAATGAGCATCAAAGCTATAAAGAAGCAATGTCTTCGTCAAAGACATTTTTGTGGAAAGAGGCTATCAATAGTGAGATTGATTCCATCCTATAAAACCATACTTAGGAGTTGGTTGATCTTCATCCAGGTTGTAAGCCACTGGGCTACAAATGGATATTCAAATGGTGGATGAAACCGGATGGATCAATAGATAAGTACAAGGCAAGACTTGTCATAAAAGGTTATAGACAAAAAAAAGGCTTTGATTACTTTGATACCTATTCACCAGTGACTCGTATCACGTCAATAAGAATGCTAATAGCCATAGCAGCTATATTTGATCTTGAAATACATCAAATGGATGTAAATGGGGCATTCTTAAATGGTGAACTAGATAAAGCGATTTACATGGAATAACCAGAAGGTTTAAATATTTCTGGACAAGAACAGAAGATGTGCAAACTTGTAAAATCCTTATACGGATTAAAACAAGCAGCTAAATAATAGCATGAAAATTTGACAAAGAGATGTTGTCAAGTGGGTTCAAAATCAATGAGTGTGATAAGTGTGTTTACACCAAATCAACTCAAAAATAATATGTCATTGTGTGTCTCTACATAGATGATATGCTGATAATTGGTAGCAATCATAATGATTTAATCTACCAAGAAAGTATTGACCAGTAAATTTGATATGTAAGATTTAGGAGTAGCTGATGTGATCTTAGGAATTGAGATTTCCAGAACATCAGAGGGGTATATATTATCTCATACTCACTATGTTGAGAAGATACTTGAGAAATATAATAAAAGAGATCTAAATGTGGCTAGAATTCCTGTAGACCTAACTCTTTATTTATTAAAGAATACTGACTCAAGCCTATTGCAATTAGAGTATTCGAAAATCATCAAAAGTATGATGTATCTCACAAATTGCACACGACCTGATATCGCTCAAGCTGTAAACAGGCTTAGCAGATATACAAGCAATCCAGGACATAACCACTGGAAAGCCATAGTAAGAGTTTCGAGGTATATGAGAGAAATTTCAAAATATGATATGTATTATACGAGATATCATGCTGTTCTAAAGGGATACAGCGATGCTGATTGGATATCTGATACAGTGGATTCCAAATCTACTAGTGGATTTGTTTTCACACTTGGTGGTGCTGCCGTGTCATGGAAATCCTCGAGGCAAACATGTATAGCCCGGTCTACTATGGAATCAGAATTTATAGCATTAGATAAAACAGCAGAAGAAGTGGAATGGCTTTTAAGTTTCCCAGAGGATATTCCAAATTGGCCCAAACTAGTGCCAGCGATAAGCATACATTGTGATAGCCAATCGGCTATTAGGAGAGCCCAAAAAACAATGTATAATAGTAAGTTTCGACACATATGTCGCAGACATAATACCATACGATAACTTCTCTCAAGTGGCATAATTTCGATAGATTATGTCAAATCGAAGAAAAACCTAGCGGATCCACTCACCAAAGGTTTACCTAGAGAGCAAGTTGAGAAGTCATCGAGGGGAATGGGCTTGAAGTCTATAAATTAAGAATTATCACTGTGGAAACCAAACCTGGCTGATTAGAGATCCCAAGATCTAGGTTTAAAAGGGACAACTGAAACTTTGTGCAATTCAAAACAAGCACTATAGAGTTTTATACTCTTTCCCATTCCTGTAATGACGCAGAGTGCTGTCTGTCAAGGCTATGATAAACTAAGGCTTTTAATGATCACTATATTAGGAGAAGAGTCATAATGGGGGTGTAAAGGCAGATTACCTCTTTATAGAAGATCACCTATTTCAAGTAAGAAGTGAGGCCGCTTCCATGGGAGTTTTAAAGGCTGAATTCCCTAAAGTACTTGATGAATCCATGACCTATGTTCATGGCCGAAATGAACATAACCGTAGATTGGGAAATGGTCGAAGTAAAGTTATGTGTTGGCAATTGTCTTGGTTTACACCAACGGCAGAACTGTTGGTTTCTAATTAGGTCCCAAGAATCATCAAATCAAGCACAAAAACGCATGAATACAACAAAAGAGAATGGCGGAAACATTACTCACATTGATCGGTCATGATGCTACGAAGAACAAAACGAATTGGCCTCCTCCATGAAGCTCGGCAGTGGCTTCTCCAAACAGTGGACTGCTCGGTTTTGGCTCCTCTTGCTCCTCCAAGATTCGGCCATTGAAGACCTCCATTGAAGCTCCAAGCTTCAAGCTTCAAAAATGATTCCAAGCTCATGAAATCGTTTCCCTATCACCTTAAGAAGACTCATGGTGTGCTAGCACTTTGATTTTGCAACAAAATCAACTCTGTTGCTTCTCATCTTCATCCGGTCAAACCAGAAAAAGAAGAAGAAATCGGCTCCAAGCCTTGAAAGAGAAGGAGGGAAAAGAGAAGAACGTGAGGTGAGAGAGAGGGAAAAGAAAAAGTGTATTTGGTTTATATATTTTCCAAAAAGTAAATACCAAATTCTTTTTACTTTCCAAAAAGTAAAAGTCAAAAAGCAAAAAGAAATTAATGCTTTTCAACTACCACATCAATCACTCAAATCAATCAATCAAATTGTCACATCACTCAAAGTGACATGTGATTTGACGCTTGATGTGACTAGCGATTTGACGATTGATGTGACTTATGTGCCGCACTCGAATTCGAAATACGAATGCGCTAGTAAACACTCTCGGGCTCGGGTTCGCTAATTCCAAATTAATGAATTTTCCATCGCGACGTAATTAAACGATTACGCCTAGCGAAATCACTATTCACATCGCTAACGAATTAATTCTAAATTAATTCGTTCGCCCGAATTAAAATCTAATTTTAATTCCGCGTCGAAATCCAATTTCGTATAATATATCGAATATATTATTTTATTGATTAATTCCAAATTAACCGTTCTATCTCTTTAATTAATATTTTATCCCAGATAAAATATCTCTGTAATTAATCCCAGATTAATTTTCTCTCTCTTCTAATTAATCCCAGATTAATAAAGTGCGAGTCATACATTATCGGTGAATCTTCGGGAAGCGACCCATGAGATCCCAGGATATGTTGGCAGTAAATACGGTCGTCGGACTATCCGAACACGTAAGTACCTCGTACTACGTTTATACCGATTTACAAGACAAGGTTGGCTTCTAGCAAAGCGCCATGCCTACCCAATTCTCCAGAAATATCCTTATAGGAATATGTGATCTATATCAAGCATAGTATACCGTAGTATTGTGTATTTCGATCGAGCATCGGATGATCATGTGCTAGGTCTGGGGCTGGAATTGTGTCTGCCCCGTACGAAGCACATATCGGATGTCTGGTAACTAGTCTCTATAATCGGATATACATGACCTAGTCATAATATCCCGATAGCTCGAGCAATTAAGAGAACAATTTCCGTATCCTATGTGACCATCATCTCCATATGACTGAAGTGATACTTCCGTCTCGACATCACACCCAACACTCTACGATTCTCAATATACCCAGCATTGGCGTACACAGAACCTGTTAAAGCCCTGGACGACCTCAACTAAACTATATTGATTGTCGTAAGTATTAGCGGTGCAAGTCTCAGGTTAAGACCAAATACACCTACCCTGATTTCGGACTTCCATAGATACATAGTGGTACTACCAATGGAATTCCGAGGGGGTCTATCCAGAGTGAAGTTGTTTCCCGTACCATCGGTAAAACACAACCTCCTATTACACTTGCATGAGTATCTTATACCCAAATATATGAGAAATATGATGTTGTGCCCTCACAAACGCGCACAAGTGTAATACTAGTCTTTTACGTATTTATCGATGTCCAATCTCGATAATACTATGACTAGGGATATTTAATGATTTATCCTTCGTGGACTGATACTGTCTCATATCATTCTCAGTCCAGGAAGAAATCATAGGGACCTCTCATCATTTATACATCTAGGTGATCTAATCACAAATGATAAGAGTGCAATCTCCTTTGTCACATAGTTGATTTGTACAACAACACCATGATCTATACAAATAGTGACGCTATGGGTCATAATTGTCCAACAATCTCCCACTTGGCCTATAGCCAGTCAATCGAGTGCTTGACACCCAAACTATGTACGGTTGGCTCAAACTGCTGAGAAAAGTCTTTCGTCAGCGGATTTGTATGAATATCATCGTGATGCGATTTATTCGATCATCACATCGCCACGATGTATGATCCGAATGAATCAGATGAATATCGAAGTATGTATCTGGATCGTTGATGAGACCATTAATTATTTTGTCTATGCTAACCCCTAGCTCAGCTGCTAACAGAACTATATCTAATCTAATTAGATTTGTTATTGACCCAGATGGCATCTACTGCTGCCTCAGCAACTGCAATTAACCCGTATTTTGTGTTTATTCGGTAATAATATCTTGCTTGGAAGATTTCCAGCTCACTGTACCGTTATTCAAACTTTTATAGTACCGTTTGCGACTTTTAGTCGTCTTTATCGGTTATAGGAAACTTGCTACAGTGATCCCAATCACTTCAAGTTCTCCTTCTCCATAGATTAAGACAACATCCTTAGTTCTCTAAGATGCTAACGGATGTTCTTAACATCAATCCAGTGACTATCACTCGGATTGGCCTGTTTGTGAATCCATATGCTTAAAGCATATGAGACACCAGGTTACGTATATTTTTCAATGTACGATTTCTCGGAGAGTATTTCAAAAGCCAAGCTTTCACCGATAGTTATTTTATGGGAATATCATTTCCAAGAAATGACATATTATCATTATTTTATAGGACAGCCACTGTCAGTACGCTCCCACTAACCCTCTTATACACACAAGAATCATTTTCGTTTTGAATTAAATCATAAATCATTATGATTACATCAAAACAATAGTTCCAAGAACGTAATGCTTGCTTCAATCCAATCATGGATCGAATAACAAGCATTATCCAAATGGATTTACCGTGGCAACAGGTAAAAGGTTGAATTGTAATCAACACAAAGTTGATAACGATACCTTTCCGTTAAAAGCCTAGCTTTATATGTTGGTATGTTGCCATCCATGTATGTCTTCCTTGAAGACTTATTTAGTACCAATAGACACAATGCCTTGCGGTACATCAACTAGTGTCTAAACTGGTTGATATATATGGAATCCATTTCGGATTATATGGCACTTTGCCCTAATAGGGAGTCGATACCTTGTATCACTTCCTCATACGTAGTCAGTTCGTATTCCTCAATTAAGATAGACATCTTTATGAGGTGAGATCAGAAACCCATACCCCAGGTTGTTTTCTGACTCTCTCCGACCTACGCGGTTCTTGTGTATTCGAAGATTAATGGTATAGTTTCATCATTGATGAACTATTTGTGTTCCATTAAGATTCGGTGCCTAGAACAGTATTACTCTGATTTTCATCGAGTTATACTATCCTCCCACTTACCACTGCATTTCGGTATTCCTCTTAGGAAAACCGCATGGTGAGCAACAATCTAATTGTTCTCTAGTGAAGTTTATAAGTACAATAATTATGGTATCCCTAGGATAACCTATAATTGGCACTTATCCAATTTGGGTTCTAGTTTGGTATCATCCAAACATATGCCTAGCACACCCAAATTTAACAGGAATGAGAATCCTGGTTTCTTTCTTATTCATATCTAAAATGTTATATGTCAAACAGATATTTATGGAACCTTATTCTAAATAAATTCTTGCACTGGTTAAAGCTTATCTGTTGAAGGAAATGGTAGCTCAGAGCGACTCGTGATTAACCTTATCATATCTAACAAAATTCGGTTAATCCTGTTCGGACACACCGTCAAACTGACGTGTTCCGGGAGGAGTCCTCATTGAAAGAATACTATACTCTTTCAAGTATATGAGAAACTTATTGCTTGAGTATTTTCTATCATGGTCTAACCATGATGGTTTAATACTTTAGCCGATCTGTTTGTCTATTTCGTGTCGAAACTTTAAAAGTTTCCGATTTATGTTTCAAAAGAAACACATAACCATACGCGATGCCACATCCGTAAAGGTCACGAAATATTTATATCCACATCTAGCCTAGCTAGACATGGGCCCACTTGCTTCACTATGAACTAGGGCTAACAGATCGGTGGCACTTGCACTTTTACCAAGTAAATAGTGTTTTAGGCACTTTGTCCAATAAACTAGATTCGTAGAATTTATTTGAATAGAATCAAATCAGTCCAAATACCTACTCTTCGAAAGTGAGGATATACGAGTCTTGTTTGATTGTGTCCCAGACAACAATGCCACAATTAGTTTCTTCTGATCAAATCAGTTTGAGCTATTTATTTGTCATGTTATATATTTGAGATATATTTATATTCAAAATATAAATGCTGTTATTCACATCTAATGTGTTTATCTCAATATCATCTTTATATAATAAAACACTTTAGTGTTCTAGAATATAAAGGTTCACCCGCAACGGGTTAAACACTGATATGGAGATAATGTTTCTAGTCAAACTAGTTACATTATAACAGTTTCCTAATTTAGGTACATACCCGATGGTAGTTCCTAAACTTAGGTATCTACGGTTAAAACAGCGACTTTCGTCCCGTTTCTAATTCGCAGATAAATCTCAATTGATGTCATTATCCTGCTCATAGAAGATTCTGAACATCAATACATATTTATGTACCACACTAAGTATTTAAAATCCAATTTTAATACTAGTAGTGAACATAATGTTGACAAATATTTTTGAAGTCAGAGCCTTGCTCGTCTTCAATTCCTTCTTGGGATATGTCCTTTTATCTTCCTAGAAGATTATAATGATTTTGCTTTTGCCCTTTTCAACATTCCAGTAGCCTTTGGCCAAGCCTCGGGTTTCTAGAATATCGAAGTAAGGTGCGCCTTGCGCTACTTGCCTAATTGCAAAGTTTGACTTTGTCTCCTTGAGAATAGTCATTAATTCTCCAAGAATTATTAATTGCAATTTTAGTACTTCTAAAATCTAAGTATAGATTTATGAAGATCCTTCAATTTCAGTATCATACTTTAAAGATCTAATCCTTAGTTCTGATTCAGAAATTAAGGAGTCTAGTGCGACAAGCTTAATGGATTAAGCACTTAAGTTATCATTACATGATCTTCCAAAGATCATGCTCTACTATTTGCTTAACTCAGGGCTTTAGGCATAATACGTTATTTTATCAAATAAACTAACTAATTATTTTTCCAGGGCCATCCTGAAATTATTCCCAATTTGAAAATTAAACCATTTAAACACATCTTCCCCAGGATTATGTTTTAAATGTCAATCTTTCAATTATATCTTGATTCTAATAGTCCAACTATTTAATCAACAATTTGTGGTACTATGTATTATATTGATTATTATAGTCCAACTATACAATCAAATATAATTTAAATTAATTAACCTCAATTACATTGATTACTATAATCCAATTATAAAATCAACTGTAAATTGAAATTAATTAATTCAAATATATTGATTACTATAATCCAATTATATAATCAACTATAATACAGTCCAACTGTTTATTTAAAACAACAATTAAATATTAGTCCAACTAATATTTAATTTAACGACGAAAGATATTTGAATGAGCGCGTATGGCAAGTAATTAAACGAATATTGCAAATTCAATTCTTGCCTCCCACTATTTTTCGGCGAGCCTCTAACCCTCTGTCGAGTACTCGGGAAACCGCGTTTCCTAGTGGGCTAGGATCCCCTTAAATATCACACAATCTTGACTTTGGCCAACAAATTGTATGATAATTAACTAGGTAGATCTCTAAGATCAATTGGATCCAATCCAATTCCTAGATCCGGTAGGGGGACGTCCAAGTCCGAAACATATATCTTATATATGCCAATACATCCAATGTATTACCTAACCTTTTTCCTCTGAATCAACTAAGCCTTGGCTTTGGCACAACAAACTTAGTGATCCCAGTCAAGCGCGACCCATTGACCATGGAAAGCTTCCTAATCAATGTCGATGGACAAGAAGTGGTCTTGACTTTGGCCAACAAACCACAACTTGGACAAGACACCGATATGGAACAAAGCCTTCGTGATTCAAACACATCTTCGACAAACAAAGGCCTTGACTTTGGCCAACAAACCAATGCCATCTCGGATCTTGAGTGAGAATCACTCAATGGAAGGAAAGACGCTTAATATTATTTGAGGGTTTTTCGCATGCAAATTGGCAACAAATTTATTATCTTTGTTAAGGTCTCATCATCATACACCCTTAAACATGCATTCTAAACACATAATAAAGCGCATATGAAAAAAAAATAATGATATGCGGATGGATACTTTACACAATGATCCTAGATCAAATCTCTCTCTTTCTCTCTCCCGCTAGCACATGTATTACTTCTACCCGTTACATAACACTTCTAAAGAAACCTCATTTACATTGAGGGGAATAGGTGAGAAGAGAATACAAAGAGTATAGAGGTGATAAGGCTGGACACGCAGATCCAATTAATAAATCAAATTTATTACAACAATTTCTAAAATTGCCCCACCCATCTATATCCATCTGATATACATTATTCATGCATCGCAACCATGTATTCACACAAGCATGTTATCAATCAATCTAATCCAATTAATTAATCTGATAATTAGTGATCATCCAATGTTCAAACAACGATTTGATTTTGCGCGAGTCAAACTCGTTTTGCGAATAAGTACTCAAAGTACGAATTCTTGAATTAAATTAAACTACAAAATTAAATCCAATTCAATTTGTATTTAATATTAATTCACTATTTAATTCCAAATTAAATATTAGACTTTATTAACGAACCTTTACGACTTAAATTCCAAATTCAATCGTAACGGGTCTCAAAGCCCGATTAACATCCAATGTTTATTTAATTAAAGTCCAATGGGCTTTTAATTAATTTCTTTAAGGTGTGGACTTTTGGTCAACTCGGGTCAAACCGATAACCAAAGTCCAATCCGAGATTTACCCCATAAGCCCAGAAATCAATTTTGGCCCATTAGGCCCAATTAAATAATTAAGGTCCATTAAGTCGTAATTGGACTTTATGGATGCGGTTTTGGGCCCAATTGGATCCAACCAACTTGGCCTAAACCTAACTTGGTACAACCAAGCCCAAAAGCCCAATCACAACCTTTAAGGCCCAAATCCAATTTAATCCCCAATTAATTAACTTATAAAATTCCAAATTCCACAATTAATTAACCTAAGTGTAATACATAATTAATTACCCAATTAACATTTCTAAAACATCAATTAGACTAATTAATCATGCATCTTTACATCAAATAGTGTCCAACACAATTCAATCAAAATCAAACCCAATACATGCTTCAAGTGTCTCGGCAATTAAGGTTTTTTTTTTATTCCGATTCGGTTTCAATCCAATTGAATCCACAATCATCATTTCCCAAATCAATTCAACTCATCCAATGAATTAAAATCAAAAAACACCATGAATTTTGTATCACTTAAGATTCGGCCAAGCCTTAAGAATTTGGGGAAAATTGCTCAATTCAAAAATTCAATCCAATTAAACCTCAAATCAACATTACCCACTTGTTTTAAGTCATCCAATGATCAAACAAACAAAATTATCAAGACATTAGGGCTTATAGATTTTCGGCCAAGCCTTCAATTTTGGGAAAAACATGATCCAATCAAATTTCATGAAATTGATCATGAACAACTTCAATTCAACCTCATTCAAGCATACTTAATCAAACAATTTAACCAATTGATGCTCAAATCGATTTTGCCCAATTTTAAACCCTAAAAATTTCATGCTTGATATAAGCTCTGATACCATTGTTGGTTTCTAATTAGGTCCCAAGAATCATCAAATCAAGCACAAAAACGCATGAATACAACAAAGGAGAATGGCGGAAACATTACTCACATTGATCGATCATGATGCTACGAAGAACAAAACGAATTGGCCTCCTCCATGAAGCTCGGCAGTGGCTTCTCCATACAGTGGACTGCTCGATTTTGGCTCCTCTTGCTCCTCCAAGATTCGGCCATTGAAGACCTCCATTGAAGCTCCAAGCTTCAAGCTTCAAAAATGATTCCAAGCTCATGAAATCATTTCCCTATCACCTTAGGAAGACTCATGGTGTGCTAGCACTTTGATTTTGCACCAAAATCAACTCTCTTGTTTCTCATCTTCATTCGGTCAAACCAGAAAAAGGAGAAGAAATCGGCTCCAAGCCGTGAAAGAGAATGAGGGAAAAGAAAAGAACGTGAGGTGAGAGAGAGGGAAAAGAAAAAGTGTATTTGGTTTATATATTTTCCAAAAAGTAAATACCAAATTTTTTTTACTTTCCAAAAAGAAAAAGTCAAAAAGCAAAACGCAATTAATGCTTTTCAACTACCACATCAATCACTCAAATCAATCAATCAAATTGTCACATCACTGAAAGTGACATGTGATTTGACGCTTGATGTGACTAGCGATTTGACGCTTGATGTGACTTGCGTGCCGCACTCGAATTCGAAATGCGAATGCGCTCGCAAACACTCTCAGGCTCGGGTTCGCTAATTCCAAATTAACGAATTTTCTGTCGCGACGTAATTAAACGATTACGCCTAGCGAAATCACTATTCACGTCGCTAACGAATTAATTCTAAATTAATTCGTTCGCCCGAATTAAAATCTAATTTTAATTCCGCGTCGAAATCCAATTTCGTATAATATATCGAATATATTATTTTATCGAGTAATTCCAAATTAATCGTTCTCTCTCTTTAATTAATATTTTATCCCAGATAAAATATCTCCGTAATTAATCCCAGATTAATTTTCTCTCTCTTCTAATTAATCCCAGATTAATAAAGTGCGAGTCATACATCATCGGTGAATCTTCGGGAAGCGACCCATGAGATCCTCGGATATGTTGGCAGTAAATACGGTCGTCGGAATATCCGAACACGTAAGTACCTCGTACTACGTTTATACCGATTTACAAGAAAAGGTTGGCTTCTAGCAAAACCCATGCCTACCCAATTCTCCAGAAATATCCTTATAGGAATATATGATCTATATCAAGCGTAGTATACCGTAGTATTGTGTATTTCGATCGAGCATCGGATGATCACGTGCTAGGCCTGGGGCTGGAATTGTGTCTGCCCCGTACGAAGCACATATCGGATGTCTGGTAACTAGTCTCTATAATCGGATATACATGACCTAGTCATAATATCCCGATAGCTCGAGCATTTAAGAGAACAAGTTCCGTATCCTATGTGACCATCATCTCCATATGACTGGAGTGATACTTCCGTCTCGACATCACACCCAATACTCTACGATTCTCAATATACCCAGCATTGGCGTACACAGAACCTGTTAAAGCCCTGGACGACCTCAACTAAAGTATATTGATTGTCGTAAGTATTAGCGGTGCAAGTCTCAGGTTAAGACCAAATACACCTACCCTGATTTCGGACTTCCATAGACACATAGTCATACTACCAATGGAATTCCGAGGGGGTCTATCCAGAGCGAAGCTGTTTCCCGTACCATCGGTAAAACACAAACTCCTATTACACTTGCATGAGTATCCTATACCCAAATATATGAGAACTATGCCGTTGTGCCCTCACAAACGCGCACAAGTGTAATACTAGTCTTTTACGTATTTATCGATGTCCAATCTCGATAATACTCTGACTAGGGATATTTAATGATTTATCCTTCGTGGACTGATACTGTCTCATATCATTCTCAGTCCAGGAAGAAATCATAGGGACCTCTCATCATTTATACATCTAGGTGATCTAATCACAAATGATAAGAGTGCAATCTCCTTTGTCACATAGTTGATTTGTACAACAACACCATGATCTGTACAAATAGTGACGCTATGGGTCATAATTGTCCAACAAGAACAGTTCAAGACTATGGGTCAATGGTTTGCCAAGTAAATCCGATTGTCATTCACTAGGAAATGTTCAAGGCGAAAGCTACTTTTTTCGATGCAGTTTTAGTTCACGAAAATTCTCTTAAATGTCTGCAATAATATTTAGAGAATTGTGGGGGATTGTTGTAAATTCTCTAAATATATAGTTTAAGTGTTGGAGAGACATATCTTTTAAGAAGTGTTTTATGGGAAAGACACAATGATGAAGAGACATGTCCTCTAAATTGGAAGGATGAGTCCCTAGGCTTCAAAAGGCATAAGGGAAGGAGTATAACCCTTAGGAGGGTTACACCCCCAAACCAAAGGGTACCCTCAAAGGTACCATTTCATGCCTATATAAAGAGGCATTGGGGGTTCATTCTAGGCATCTAGAAAAACAAATAAGCATTCCATTTGTTTTAGAGAGTCTTCTTCAAAGAGATTTTCTCTATTTCCTTGTTCAAGTTCTTATTA
Organism: Zanthoxylum bungeanum; assembly: GCA_019454045.1. Lineage (NCBI taxonomy): Eukaryota > Viridiplantae > Streptophyta > Magnoliopsida > Sapindales > Rutaceae > Zanthoxylum > Zanthoxylum bungeanum. The sequence continues at coordinate 12,765 of SKCR01001639.1, read as the reverse complement.
AAAGAGTGCCCCTTCAACAAGAAGCATCCAAGTAATCCTGGGAGAACGTTAGCCACAAAACCATCCGTAGAGCACCGAGGCGGGGCCAATAAGTTTTTAAGGACAGAGGCAACTCGACTTGGACCAATGTTTCATAATTTTTCTACATATTCCAGGTTTTTCTAAGTCCTATGGTTTATTTTCAATTTGGCATGATAAGAATGAATTGATTCCATTATTGTGATTTAGATAAATTCCCATGTTAAATTTTATTTGATGACACTAAATATACAACACTTATCATAGCTTGTATAATATATATATATATATGGGGAGATGGGGCATCACGGTAATACCGGCATTCTTTCATCCCCTTGTAAAAAAATATAGATGCTTAAATATCAGGGTAGGAGCAAAAGGATCAGAATGCACATTTTGAAAGGAGGAAATTTTCAAACAGTTATCAAGCTTATCAAAAGAATTTAAGCTTCATATACTCCAAATACAAATTTTGACCCCTATATTGTCTTCAGCTCTGTATAAAAATATATATGTTCTGTAACAAGAGAAATTTAATTTTGAATATTAAAATTTCATAATGTGCTGATAATGTATTTACTATTTAGAAACAGTCTTTGAAGAATAAAACTGTAAAAAGTGACCAGTTCTAAATGCGAATAGTTTCTAGAAAAATAAAATAAATTTTTTCAATTTTTTTTCAGATCTTATTTAATAATACAGAACATCTTTTAGTTAATTTTTAGTTTAACACTAATGTTTAGAATATGAAATTTGCGTTTTTCAAAAATCATAGTGAATTCAATTTTATTGTTCTCTTATTTGGAAAATCAAATTAAAAAAAAAAAGGCTTTGAATATAAGGCACCCTCCATTTGGCTGCAATGCCAACTGTTATTTGACAATTTTAATTTAACACATGCATATATCCTCACATCCAGTGTCTAGTATTGAAATAATCCAAAAATTTTAGTAAAGGTATTATTATCTTTTCTCCTAAAAGACTTTGGCCAAAATTTGAATTTTTAAAGTTTGGGATCAATTGATAGGAATTTTATTAATTTGATTTAATTTTTATTTAACCCAAATATCAGGGACTTGAATGAAATTTTTAGCTTTTTATAAAAACCCCTTTCTGTCTCTGACAAAACCGTGAACTGTATTTCACTTGTATTATTTACTTTTTCTTCTCCTGCAACCGTGAGTCGCCATGTTCAATTTTCTTAAAAAAAGGGTGACTTGCTTTTGCTTCTTTTGTGCATGTGTGTGGCAACTGGAATGTGATGCTCGGGCTCTCAATGGCCTTCATGATGATAGGCATGTTGGATAATTATGACTCATAGCATCACTATTTGTACAGAATATTGTGTTGTTGTACAAATTAACTATGTGACAAAGAAATTGCTCTTTTATTATTTGTAATTAGATTACCGGGATATATAAATGATAAAAGTCCATATGATTAGTTCCAGATTGATAAGATATGAGACAATATCAATCCATGAAGGTTTAATCATTAAAACATCCCTAGTCGGAGTATTATCGAGATTGGACATCGATAATGCGGAATAAACTAGTATTGCACTTGTGCGTGTTATGGGAGCATAACGGCATAGTTGTCATATATTTGGGTATTGGATACTCATGCAAGTGAAATAGGAGGTTGTGTTTACTAATGGTACGGAAACAGCTTCGCTCTGGATAGATCCCTCAGAATTCCATTGGTAGTATGACTATGTGTCTATTGAAGTCCGAATCAGGGTAGGTGTATTTGGTCTTAACCTGAGACTTACAGCGCGAATACTTGCGACAATCAATATACTTTGGTTTTGGTCGTCCAGGGCTTTAACCGGTTCTGTGTACGCCTCTTCTAGGTATATTGAGAATCGTAGTGTATTGGGTGTGATGTCAAGATGGAAGTATCACTCCGGTCATAGTGGAGATGATGATCACGTAGGATACGGAACTAGTACTCTTTAGTACTGCAGTCATCGGGATAATATGACTAGGTCATGATTATCCGATTATAGATACTAGTTACCAGAGATCCGACATGTGCTTCGTACGGGGCAGACACAATTCCAGCCCCAGGCCTAGCACGTGACATCTGATACTAGATCGCAATACGCAATACTACGTATACTACGCCTGATATAGATTACATATTCCTTTAAGAATATTTCTGGAAAATTAGGTAGGCACGGTGCTTTGCTAGAAGCCAACCATGTCTTGTAAATCGGTAAAAACGTAGTACTAGGTACGTACGTGTTCGGATAGTCCGACGACCGGATTTACTACCAACATATCCGGGGATCTCATGGGTCATTTTCCGAAGATTCACCGATGACGTATGACTTAGACATTATTAATCTGGGATTAATTAATTGAGAGAGAAAATTAATCTAGGATTAATTATGGAGATATTTTATCTGGGATAAAATATTATTTAAGGAGAGAGAACGATTAATTTTGAATTAATCGATAAAATAATATATTCGATATATTATACGAAATTAGATTTCGACGCGGAATTAAATTAGATTTTAATTCGGGCGAACGAGTTAATTTAGAATTAATTCGCTAGCGACGTGAATAGTAATTTTACTAGGCATAATTATTTAATTAAATTTGATTTAATTACGTCGCAACGGAAAATTAGTTAATTCGGAATTAGCGAACCCGAACCCGAGCCCGAGAGTGTTTGCGAGCCCACTCGTATTTCGAATTACGTGCGGCCCACAAGTCACATCACGCGTCATTCTTGTGATGGAAGTCACATCACTTTGAGTGATGTGATGATTGTCACTTGTGATTGATGGTGGTGCTTAGAAGGCTTAAATGCCTTGTACAATTTTTGGAAAAAATAATATGTATTTGATTTTTGAAATCAAACACAATCAACACTTGAAATTCCTCTCTCTCTCTTCTCCTCTCCAATTCGGCCTTGGTGCCGATTTTCTCTCTATTTGTTCCTTCAATGTCGTGAGCAAGGAGAAGCTTAAGGGAAATTTTTTGGCAAAATTTCCAAGTGCTAGTCATCCAAAGGTGATAGGGAAACAAACCCTTGAGCATGGAATCCTTTCCCAAGCTTGGAGCTTGACCGAAAATCATGGAGCACAAAATGGAGGCCATTGCCGAGAGCTTCAAGGAAAAGCTTGAAGAAATTTTTTTGTTCAACGCATCGCAAATCCGTTCATTGTAAGTATGATTCCGCCATACTTCTTTATTGTATTCACTTATTTTCATTGCTTGAATGATCTTGGGACTATAGTAGAAACCCAACAATGGTATCAGAGCCTTATTTAAGCATGAAATTGGATTTAGGGTAAAATTGATTTGAGCATGTTTGGATGAAATTGATTGTTTGAGTATGCTTGAATGATGATAACTTAGAGTTATTTGTGATCAATTTGATGAAAATTGAATTGGATCAAATTTTCCCCAAATTATTGGCTTGGCCGAAAGTTGTGTGGCCTAAATGTCATGGTGATTTTTATTTTTTGAATCATTGGATGAGTTTGAATGACTTGGGAAATATTGATTTATGATTTAATTGGATTAAAATCGAAATCGGACAAAAACCCTAAAATGCCGTGACTTATAAGCATGAAATTGGATTGATTTTGCTTCAATTATGTTGGACATGAATTGATAATTAAAAAGCATAATTAATTGTGTAAATTGGTGCTTTGGAAATATTAATTTGACTAATTAATTATGGCTATACACTTTAGTTAATTAAATTGTGAATTTTGGAATTTTGGAATTTAATTAGTTGGGCTTAAATTTGGAATTGGGCTAATAAAGTTGTATTTGGGCTTAATGGGCTTGGTTGGGCCAAGTATGGTTTAGGTTAATTAGTTGGATCCAATTGGGCCCAAAACCATATCCATAAAGTCCAAATATAATATAATGGACCTTTAAAATTTTAATTGGGCCTAATGGGCCTAAATTGATTTTGGCAAATAAGGGTGATTCCTTAATTGGGCTTTGGTATTTGGGTTTGACCCATATTGACCAAAGTCCATGCCTTATAAATTAAATGAAAGCCCATTGGACTTTAATTAAAATGACATTGGATGTTAATTGGGCTTTGAGACCCGTAATGATTAGATTTAGAATTTAAGTCACTAAAGGCTCATTAAAAAGTGTAATTATTTAATTTGGAATTAAATAAAGAATTAGTATTGAATACAAATTAAATTGGATTTAATGTTGTAGTTTAATATAATTCGAGAATTCGTACTTTGAGTACTAATTCTTAAAACGAGTTGGACTCGCGCAAATCAAATCGTTGTTTGAACATTGGATGGTCATTAATTTCATATTAATTAATTGGATTAGATTGATTAATAACATGCTTTATGTGAATACATGGATGTGATGTATGAATAATGTATATCAGATGGATATTAGATGGGTGAGGGCAATTTTGGAAATTGTTGTAATAAATTTAGAATTTATTAATTGGACCTATGTGTCCAGCCTATTACCTCTTGATTCTTTGTACTTCTCTTCTCGCATATTCCCCTCAATGTAAATGAGGTTTCTTTAGAAGTGTTATGTAATTGGGTAGAAGTAAGATTTGTGCTAGCGGGAGAGAGGAAATTGAGAGATTTGTTCTAGGAACAAGTGTTTTAAATATCCATCCGCATATCATTATTAATTTATTTACGCGCCTTATTATGTTTTTAGAATTCATGTTTAAGGGTGTATGATGAGACCTAATCAAAGATAATTAATTGGTTGCCAATTACGCGAAAAACCCTCAACAAATATTAAGCGTTTTTCCTTCCATTGAATGATTCATTCTCAAGATCCAAGATTGGCATTGGTTTGTTGGCCAAAGTCAAGGCCTTTGTCTATCGCGGATGTGTTTGAATCATGAAGGCTTTGTTCCATATCGCATGTCTTGTCCAAGTTGTAACTTGTTGGCCAAAGTCAAGATCACTTCTTGTCCATCGACATCGATTATGAAGTTTTCCAAAGTCAATGGGTCCCGCTTAACTGGAAACATTAAGTTTGTTGTGCCAAAGCCAAATCTTAATTGATTTAGAGGAAAAAGGTTAGGGAATATATCGGATATATTGGCATATATTAGATATATGTTTCGGACTTAGATGTCCACTTACTAGATCTAGGAATTTGATGAGATCCAATTGATCTTAGAGATCTACCTAGTTAAATATCATACAATTTGTTGGCCAAAGTCAAGGTTGTGTGTTATTTAACGGGATCCTAGCCCACTAGGAAACAAAGTTTCCCGAGTACTCAACAGAGGGTTAGAGGCTCGCCGAAAAATAGTGGGAGGCAAGTATTAAATTTGAAAATTCGTTTAGATACTTGCAAATACGCGCTCATTTCAATTTCTCGTCATTAATTAAATATATATAAGTTGAACTAATATCGTTGTTTTAATTTAACAGTTGGACTGTATTCAAACTACTTCAAATTATAGTTGATTATATAATTGGATTATAGTAATCAATATATTTGAATTTAAATAATTAAATTAGTTGATTATATAGTTAGACTATAGTAATCATTATATTCGATAGTACCTGAAATCGTTGATTGGATAGTTGGACTATAGCAATCAAGATAACTGAAAGATTAGTGTTTAAAAACATAAACCTGGGTAAAATGTCTTTAAACGGCTTTAATTTTCAGATTGGGAATAAAACCTCAGGATAGTCCTGAGAACTGTGGAGTTACTTTATTTGATAAAGAAACATCTCGGGCCTAAGCCCGGAGTTGAGCAAATAGTAGAACATGATATTTGGAAGATTCATGCAATGATAACTTTAGTGCTCAATCCATTATGCTTAATGCAAAGACAGTTTAATTCCGTCATCAAAATTAAGGATTAGATCATTGTACCATGATGATGAAATTAAAGATCTTCATAGATTTATTCTTAAATCTTAGAAGTACAAATTGCGTAAGAAGCTCTTAAGCTCGTGTATGTCAGAGGGTACATCTATCGAGCACTAGGTGTCACAGATGATTGCTGACATCGATCAGCTAGTTTAGCTAGGCATTACCTACGTGGCCGAGACTACCAAAGATTTGATCTTATAGTCTCTACCTGAAAGCTGGGCCAGGTTCATTATGAAGCAAGAGTAAACTCTTGGAGAGTTGATGGCTATGCTCTAGGAGGCAGAGCCAGAGCTTCTAAAAAGTGGCAAAGGCAAAATCATCACAGTCTTCTAGGAAGACAAATGACATATCCCAGATGTCTGCCTAAATTGTGGCAAACGGGGTCACTGGATGCGTGACTGCCATATGGACAAAGCAGACATGAAGGAAGTGAAGGCGAGGCAAGGCTCCGGCTTCAAGTATGTTTGTCATAAACATGTTCACTATTAGTTTCAAAATTGGATTTTTGATACTAGATGTAGTACATAAGATATGTACTGATGTGCAGAATCTGCTGATTAGTAGGATACTGACTTCAGTTGAGATTTACCTGTGAGTCGGAAACGGGACGAGAGTCGCTGTTTTAACCGTAGAATCCTAAGTTTAGGAACTACCCTTCAGGTGTGTACTTAAATTAGGAAACTGTTAAAATGTAACTAGTTTGACTAGAAACATTATCTCTATATCAGAGTATAACTCGTTGCGGGTATACCTTTATATTCTAGAACACTAAAGTATTTTATTTTATAAAGATGATATTAAGATAAGCACATTAGATGTGAATAACAGTATTTATATTTTGAATATAAATGAATCTCAAACGTATAACATGACAAACAAATAGCTCAAACTGATTTATTCCAAACTAAAACCCAAATCGGATAAGTGCCTAATTTGTAGGTTTTCCTAGGGTAACTAAAGTATAGTACTTATACAACTCACAAGAGAACAATGTAATTGTTGCTCGCCATGCGGTTTTCCTAAGAGGAATACCTATATACAGTGGTAAGTGGGAAGAAAGTCAAACTCGATGAAAATTGGAGTGATACTGTTCTAGGCACCGATTCCTTAATGGAACACAAATAGTTCATCAAGGATGAAACTGTACCACAATATTCAAATACACAATAACCGCGCAAGTCGGAGAGAGTCAGAAAACAACCTGAGAGGTATGGGTTTCTGATCTCACCTCGTAAAGATGTCAATCTTATTGAGGAAGACAAACCGACTACGTATGAGGAAGTGATACAAGGTATCGACTCCCTATCATGGCAAAGTGTCATGAAATCCGAAATGGATTCCATGTATACCGACCAAGTTTGGAGACTGGTTGATGTACTGGAAGGCATTGTGCCTATTGGTACTATATAAGTCTTCAAGGAAGACATACATGGATGGCAACATACATACATACTAAGCTAGACTTGTAGCGAAAAGGTATCATTATCAACATTGTGTCGATTACGATGAAACCTTTTACTTGTTGCCATGGTTGAATCCATTTGGATAATGCTTGATGATGCTGCATGTTTCATTTATGAAATATGGCAGCTGAATGTCAAAATTTCTTTCCTTAACAGAAACCTTTTGGAGGATATTTAAAACATCCTGACGGTTTTGTCGTACCAAAACAAGAAAACAAGGTTTGCAAGTTAATTCGATCCATTTATGGATTGAAGCAAGCATTGCATTCTTGGAACTATCGTTTTGATGTAATCATAATCGTATATGATTTAATTCAAAACGAAAATGATTCTTGTGTATATAAGGAGGTTAGTGGGAGCGCACTGACAGTGATTGTCCTAAAAATGATGATATATCATTTCTTGGAAATGAAATTCCCATAATACGATCGGTGAAAGCTTGGCTTTCGTGAAAATTCTACATAGAATACTTGGGAGAGACAACCTTTATTCTAGGAATAAAGATTTCTGGGATAGATCTAAAAGTTATTGGCACTCTCCGAGAACTCGTACATTGAAATAAATGTACGTGACCTGGTGTCTCATATGCTTTGAGCATATAGAGTCACAATCAGGCCAATCCAAGTGATAGTCACTGGATTGATGTTAAGAACATCCAGAAGTATCTTAGATGAACTAAGGATGCTGTCTTATACTATGGAGAAGGAGAACTTGAAGTGACTGCTGCAAGTTTCCTAACCGACAAAAACGACTATAAGTCGTAATAAAAGGGTACTATATAGTTTGAATACCGGAACAGTGAGCTGGAAATCTTCCAAGCAAGATACTGTTGCCGAATAAACAACAAAAGCGGAATATTGCTGCAGCTGAGGCAGCAATATAAGCCATTTGGATCTTAATAATCCTAATTAGTTTAGGAGTAGTTCTGTTAGCAGCTGAGCTATGCTACAGCACAGGCTAAAGAATTAATGGTCTAATCAGCGATCCAAGTATATACTTCAACTATTCATCTGATTTTTTCGGATCATACATCGTGGCGATGTGATGATCGAATAAATCACGTTAGATGATAACTTTGCAAATCCGCTGATGAAAGCATTTTTCTCAGCAGAAGTTTGAGCGAACCGTACATAGTTTAGGTGTATGACACTTGAGTGATTGGCTATAGGCCAAGTAGGAGATTGTTGGACAATTATGACCCATAGCATCACTAGTTGTACAGAATATTATGTTGTTATACAAATTAACTACGTGACAAAGGAAATTACTCTTTTATCATTTGTAATTAGATTACCGGGATATATAAATGATAAAAGTCCATATGATTAGTTCCGGATTGATAAGATATGAGACAATATCAATCCATGAAGGTTTAATCATTAAAACATCCCTAGTCGGAGTATTATCGATATTGGACATCGATAATGCGGAATAGACTAGTATTGCACTTGTGCGTGTTATGGGAGCATAACAGCATAGTTCTCATATATTTTGATATTGGATACTCATGCAAGTGTAATAGGAGGTTGTGTTTACCGATGGTACGGAAACAGCTTCGCTCTGGATAGACCCCTCAGAATTCCATTGGTCGTATGACTATGTGTCTATGGAAGTCCGAATCAGGGTAGGTGTATTTGGTTTTAACCGGAGACTTACACCGCTAATAGTTGCGAAAATCAATATACTTTGGTTTTGGTCATCCAGGGCTTTAACCGGTTCTGTGTACGCCTCTTCTGGGTATATTGAGAATCGTAATGTATTGGGTCTGATGTCAAGATGGAAGTATCACTCCAGTCATAGTGGAGATGATGGTCACGTAGGATACAGAACTAGTACTCTTTAGTACTGCAGTCATCGGGATAATATGACTAGTTCATGATTATCCGATTATAGAGTTTAGTTACCAGAGATTCAACATGTGCTTCGTACGGGGCAGACACAATTCTAGCCCCGGGCCTAGCACGTGACATCCGATAATGGATCGCAACGTAACACTACGTATACTACGCCTGATATAGATTACATATTCCTTTAAGAATATTTCTGGAGAATTGGGTAGGCACGGTGTTTTGCTAGAAGCCAACCATGTCTTGTAAATCGGTAAAAACATAGTACTAGGTACGTACGTGTTCGGATAGTCCGACGACCGGATTTACTGCCAACATATCCAGGGATCTCATTGGTCGCTTCCTGAAGATTCACCGATGACGTATGACTCATACATTATTAATCTGAGATTAATTAATTGAGAGAGAAAATTAATCTAGGATTAATTACGGAGATATTTTATCTGGGATAAAATATTATTTAAAGAGAGAAAACGATTAATTTGGAATTAATCAATAAAATAATATATTCGATATATTATACGAAATTAGATTTCGACGCGGAATTAAAATTAGATTTTAATTCGGGCGAACGAGTTAATTTAGAATTAATTCGCTAGCGACGTGAATAGTAATTTTTCTAGGCATAATTATTTAATTAAATTTGATTTAATTACGTCGCAACGGAAAATTCGTTAATTCCAAATTAGCGAACCCGAGCCCGGGAGTGTTTGCAGGCCCACTCACATTTCGAATTAAGTGCGGCCCACAAGTCACATCACACGTCACATCACACGTCATTCTTGCGATGGAAGTCACATCACTTTGAGTGATGTGATGGTTGTCACTTGTGATTGATGGTGGTGGTTGGAAGGCTTAAATGCCTTGTACAATTTTTGGAAAAAATAATATGTATTTGATTTTTGAAATCAAACACAAGCAACACTTGAAATTACTCTCTCTCTCTTCTCCTCTCCAATTCGGCCTTGGAGCTAATTTTCTCTCTATTTTTTCCTTCAATGCCATGAGCAAGGAGAAGCTTAAGGGAAATTTTTTGGCAAAATTTCCAAGTGCTAGCACACTAAAGAGTCATCCAAAGGTGATAGGGAAACAAACCCTTGAGCTTGGAATCCATTCCCAAGCTTGGAGCTTGACCGAAAATCATGGAGCACAAAATGAAGGCCATTGCCGAGAGCTTCAAGGAAAAGCTTGAAGAAATTTTTGTGTTCAACGCATCGCAAATCCGTTCATTGTAAGTATGATTCCGCCATACTTCTTTATTGTATTCACATATTTTCATTGCTTGAATGATCTTGGGACTATAGTAGAAACCCAACAAGGCAACAATGACTACCATTTGCTTTCTTCCATTTTTTTCTTTTAAACGTGTGCTTGTGAGAAAGAGATCTGGTAGGTGATGGCGTTTTCCGGCGAGTTGGCTGGGGGAAAGATAAAACAGGTTCTGTAACATCCCGCCTAGGCCAGAATGCTACCGGCAGGAGATATGAAAACCCATTTCCATAAGCCTCTGGTTCTAACGGAATTTCGGCATGATGTATTCGTAACATCATGCAACCTGGCCTGTAGCCAACATCCATATACAACAAGAACATAAAGATCTCGGCCTCATGCCGGTATCCTCAACATCAATGCAATCATCAACAAGGCCTCAGGCCTGAACTCAATAAACAAAAATGCAAATACTTGGCCTCCGGCCAGAACTCAGAATGAAGCTATACCATTACATGACTTATACAAATGAGATGCAAATACAAAAACCATACAAAGGGCCGTGAGGACCCATAACTCGACCCAAGACTCTCTTGACTACAATTGGGGCGATCCACTGTCTTCAAAGTCTTCATCAAAATTCTATTGGCCCGATATGTCAGCTACGGACCTGCAAAACTACAAACTGTGTTGGTGTGAGTCATAATGACTCAGTAAGTAATCATACTCATAACTACAACATAAACACACAATAGCTTATATTTTCGTTTCATTAAGTTTCTTAACCTATCTTTTACTGAAATCAAGCAAATACATTTCCCTCCTTAACTCTCAAACTATATACCACTCTCATATAAGATTACATAGTTAACATATTAATCAAAGCGTACTATTTAAATTCTGCTTAACTCCTTTATTTTTCAGATATCAGAAGTATCATCAATTTAGCTTTCTCTATATTATTACTCATCTCATTCTTTTATTACTTACACACAGTCTAAAATTAAATCACTCACTTACATCTTTACATCACATTTATGTTACTAATCTTACACACTTACTTGAATTCATAATGCTCTATAATGCATATACGAAATCAAACCTCATACGTACCTCATACGTACCTCATAATTCTATAACACATGTATATCATGCTCATAATATATAACATATATTCATTGTAAGTCATAAATATCTTATGTATACATATTTACCAACATATATTCTTAAGTAGCGTTATATTCATTTATCTTAAACTACAAAGTTCAAATCCATTATCACTGACCATGCTACTATGTACTTGTATTCTATGCATGTTACTTCGATATGAACATGCTACACACAAAATCATCCATATATATACATAAGCATAATAATGAGATCATGTATCAATGTTAACGGTATGAATCTAATGTACTCATGCTATGATGCTTTGTCAACTACCATATGTGTCTCATAAGAATCACCAGAATCCATGATATATATGCATGATGGTAAATCCTACTCTGCTCTAACATGTTATTGTTGGGGTTGGTGCTCAGAGCGCCAATTCCCGGTTGTATTTCTGTTGAATACTTCTGTAAAACATTATTATTATGAATAATATATGCAGTTTCTATAATATAATCTATCTTATTAAATGGTAAAGACGTAATGACCTTAGAATGATTAGTAATGGTACAGTTGCAAAAGCGTCGCAACTGACATTGAGTAGTATTATGACGTTATCATTCTCAGACAGTTCCTGGTCAAGGTTTACACTACTTGGTCAGTAAAGTAAACCCGTTGAGACCGGTACATGTCGTATACTGGAATATTTGATTCCAATGGTTTCTCAATGAACCATAAGTCTTGGAGACTAGTATAGACGTGTAGGTGTTTATAGCGGATAAACACTGAACGACTCACCGAAGATTCTTAATGGATGGTACACCAGCGTCAATAAGAATCTTCTCGGGTTGAGTAGCACTTGTGATTCTTAGACTTGAGATGCCATTGTGGGCACATGAGACATCTTCTACACTTAGACGGCAGTCACGTCACCGATCTATTTAGATCAGACCTCCGCCTGTTCGTTGAGTGTAGATAGATCCTCAGGGTGTCCTATGTGTATCAAGATATGATCCGTCAGTTCTGTGTACCAGAGCATAGGTAGTCCATATGATTAGCAATCAGATAAAACCATGGGCCCGTGGTAAAGTTTAGAAGCTAGTTCTAAACATTCTTTTTGAGATTGCTAATAGAATAGTCGACTGGATAATCCCGATAGAGATTTGACGTTTACATCTATATCTCTGGGATTTTTCCGGATACTTGTGACAGAGGAATTATACATTTGCCTTGACCTCGACATGTATGGTTCAGCGAGAT
>SKCR01001638.1:0-44942 GCA_019454045.1 Zanthoxylum bungeanum | reverse complement strand
GCACGCCAATCCCGGGTGTCATTATCAAACCCCCGAGGCCGGAGCGTTACTACCCCATGTCTTGCATCTTTGAGGAATAGCTCGGATAAACCGGACCCAATGACGTTTCTTCCCCTGCAGGTCGGCTGGTGAGTCCTGTTATGTACCATCAGGCCACCTGGCTTGGGTTGGCCGAATGACGCCCTTGATTGCAGGAGTCTCGGGTAAACCGGACCCATGGACATTTCTTCCCCTGCAGGTCGGCTGGTGAGTCCCGTTATGTACCATCAGGTCATCTGGCTTGGGTTGGCCTAATGACGCCATTGATTGCAAGAGCCTCGGGTAAACCGGACCCATAGACGTTTCTTCCCCTGCAGGTCGGCTGGTGAGTCCCGTTATGTACCATCTGGCTTGGGTTGGCCGAATGGCGCCCTTGATTTTAGGAGTCTTGGGTAGACCGGACCTAGGGAGGTTTCTTCCCCTACGAGTCGGCTGGTAAGTCCCGCTGAGTACCACCCAGGGAAGGCACGCACGGGGTGTCCATGTCCCCCGTGGGGAATTGCCTAACAGCCCGGATCGGTGTATCTGTAGCCTAGCTAGCCGGGACACTGAATTGTAAGGTTCAGAATGGTGTTTTGAGGGCTTCGGGCATGACGCTGCCTCAAAGAACCCGAGTTATTATTTACATTTGTGAATTCTTTTTGGGGTATGTGCTAAGTCACCCCCACCCTTTGTTAATTTTGCCTTATTCCAATTTTTGTTTTTCGCTGGTCTGGTAAGGGGACGCCCGCGCCAGGGATAACAGAGCCTCCGAGGTTGAAAACCTTCCCTCGTGTAAGTCTCAACTATTTCACCAGCTCGGGGCTGGATTCGTTCCGCCGAGTCTGCTATCTTATTTCACCAACTCGGGGCTGGATTCGTTCCGTCGAGTCTGTTATTGTTCCATCATCTCGGGGCTAGATTCATTCCGCCGAGGCTATCGTATTTCACCAGCTCGGGGTTGTGGTGAATCACACCGAGTCTGATTTAGTTTCATCAGCTCGGGGCTGGATTCGTTCCGCTGAGGCTATCGTATTTCACCAGCTCGGGACTGGATTTGTTCTGCCGAGTCTGTTGTTGTTCCACCAGCTCAGGTATGGATTCGTTCCGCTGAGTCTGTATTGTTCCACCAGCTCGGGGCTGGATTCGTTCTGCCGAGTCTGTATTGTTCCACTAGTTCGGGGCTAGATTCGTTCCACCGAGTCTGTATTGTTCCACCAGCTCGGGTCTGGATTCGTTCTGTCGAGTCTGTATTGTTCCACCAGCTCGGGGCTGGATTCGTTCCGCCGAGTCTGTATTGTTCCACCACTTCGGGGCTGGATTCGTTCCACAGAGTCTGTGTTGTTCCACCAGGTCGGGTCTGGATTCGTTCCGTCGAGTCTGTATTGCTCCACCAGCTCGGGGCTGGATTCGTTCCGCCGAGTCTGAATTGTTCCACCAGCTCGGGGCTGGATTCGTTCCGCCGAGTCTGTATTGTTCCACCAGTTCGAGGCTGGATTCATTTCGCCGAGTCTGTGTTGTTCCACCAGCTCGGGGCTGGATTCATTCCGCTGAGTTTGTATTGTTCCGCCAGTTCGGGGCTGGATTCGTTCCGCCGAGTCTGTATTGCTCCTTCAGCTCGGGGCCAGATTCGTTCCGCCGATGTTTTATTCATCAACTCGAGGTTGGGGTGAATCCCACCGAGTCCATCTCATTGGTCTGGGGACGTAACATTCCCTCAGAGCCAGATGTTCTTCTCAGCTCGAGTTCGGGTTACGTCCCACCGAATACATTAGATTTCGGCTCTCGGACAGAGCTTTCCCCTCATGGTCGGGTTCGAATTGGTCGGGATCAGGATCTCTTCTCACATTCAGATTTGGAAGAACGAGTTAGCAAGTTAGAATCTGGAATCATGCTAAGTATGGAAGACGGGAAATGAAGCATTCAGAGATAGTATGGGAAGATGGAACTGGGCAGCATGTTTATTTTGATCTGGTTCGGGAGGCAGGATCTCTGGTATAGGCTCGGCGGAAGGGGTACCAGTTTCAGTCTGGACGGTAGGAGGAACTTCAGCTTCTATTGGAATAACTACCAGAAGGGCAAATGAGGAATTTGCTTCAAGTCAGAGAATTATTTGGATGAGCATCAGATTCCTCAGTGACCGAGCATATGAAGATGACAGGGAAAACCTGATTGGTAGCAGAAGCATCTTTCTCCGTGGCTTCTGGAGCCAACCACCGTTTAGTTGATCAACACATCACCATCTTTTTTATAGTTCCCGACATCAACTCGCAAACTCGTTGATACCGAGAACTAGGGGACGGCTGTCATAATGGTGGAAGAGGAATTTTACTTGATTAGGAAGAAAGTTGGAGAAAAACATCAGCACCCTCCGAACCGATCACCTGAAGATGACCGAGGAAGGTTTGGAAGAAACGCGAAGAAGCTCTCTGTTTTTGAGTCGGCCCACCAGTTTATTGTTCAGGCTCACTTCAGATTCCTTTTAGTTCCCGGCACCAACTCATACACTCGTTGGAACCGAGAATTAAGGGACATATGTTAATGGGGATTTCTGCTAATAAGTCTTTTTGTACAGTTCGGTCAGGGCAGAAGAGGAAATTCACCTCATCATGAGGTCAATGGATCAAAAAATATGTATCGATTCCTCGGTCTGACACGAAACTCGGTTGATGAGAATGACCAACCAGAGGATGTAGCACAACGCAGTTTTAGAGACCAACCACATGAGAGCTATGGCCGACCACACTAAATTCGGCGAGTTATTTGGCCGACCTCTTGAAGACCGACATAATATCAGAGGAGTTGGATCTTTCTTTCGACACGTGTCATTTCTCAAGAGCACTTTACAGGCTGTCTCCATTATTATTGCGTGTGGCAGAGGAGAAAACATAGGGATGTGACTGACCGTCAGACGACAAGCTTACTTTCGGCGATGGCAAACTTGGGGCAGAGGACCCGCCAATCAGTCAGACATCACTCGGGAATTGTCATAAAATTGTAGGAACAATGTTGCACTTTCTTAGTATATAAATGGAGGGTAGTCTCATTTGTATAAGTTAGGGTTTTTTCAGATAGCAACTTGTAACACAAAAGAATATCATTTGTAACTCCTTTCAACTGCTCGGTCGCGTTCTAGCCTGCCTCAAAAAAGGTCGGCCGAGTCAGCTCTTGGCAATAAAAACAACCCTCATCGTTTTGTGTCCGTGGACGTAGGTTGGATTCGCTCCGCCGAACCACGTTAAAACTATCTTGTCAATTTGTGTGTTTTTCCCACCTTCTACTAAATTTGCCTTTGGTCTCCCCATAACCAAACAAATTCAAGGTTGAGGGAAGGTTGTCTCGGGGGAGTTATCCCGAAACTGCCAATGGGACGAAAATCAACCGTCAACAAGTTGGATTAAGGTAAAATCGAACCTGATCCAAACCAAATGGGATCTAAAATAATTGTATCTTAATTCAATTCGAAATATTATCCAAATTCATACTCGTTCGGAAGTTCGGGTTGAATTGGAGTTGGGCGTGATCAATTTTGGGTAAAAAAATTTTGAATCGGACTTTTAATTAATAATTCAATCTATAAACTATAATGGCGTGTTTATTAAATATGAATGGGAATTAGTGTTCGCAATGGGCTGAGATGGGACGAGATTTTTTTGATCATTATTCAGTCTTGTTTACGAAATCGGGACCAAAAATCGTCTTGGTCATGTCTCTTTATATTTTTTCGGGATAAAAAATTATATCAATATTGTCCTGTATCCCGTTAAATCTCGTCTCATTCCATTGTCCCGTCTCGTCCCATTTGAATTTTTGGGACAAATTTTTTTTTATCGTCCTTTCTCCGTTTTTAAACGGAATATACTCATCCACTTCTCACAAGAATGAGTGGACTTCATATCCATGTAAAACGTCTTTAGCCACACACCGAGCTATATCCCCAAACTACATAGCTATTGGTCGAGATTTTTTCACCAACCCCACCTTTATAAATCAAATGACATAGTTTGTCATGCAGAAGTTCGTATTCAATCCATATATGATCATATAGTAAACTGATATGAATTTATTTATCTAACAAATATTATAAGAAATTCATTTTTGTCTGGGTCATATCCAATATGATCACATCATATAAGGTGTCTTCATTCTCATATCACCACATGAACGATCGCGAATAAAGGTTGTCGTATATTTATAAAATGGATTACAATTATAGATAAATCACAAATAAATACCCCATTTTGTTTGCTCTTTTTGTACTATTTTAGATTATTAATTTCAGTATTAAATTCTCTTGTGTATGACATTCATATACCAAGTCTGAATGTACATAAATAATCAAGGCTATACATGGAAATTTATAATATGCGATTTAAATCAGAAACAATTTGATAAATGAATCATGCATATTTTATTAAATCAATCAATTCCGTTTATATATTACATTATACTCTAAGGTATACATCTCAATAATCTCTCACTTGCACTAGAGAAAATGAGATATGTCATGTAATTATAGACCTTCTAGGTGATATTTAAACACTTTTACTGCCAAGAACTTTGTAAACAGATCAACTAGATTCTTTGCAGATGCTATTTGCACTATCTCCCTATAGAGATAATATTTTCTCTCTATATGATTCCCTCTCTTTTTGGCTTTTTGGTTCTTTGGAATTCTTCATTGCACCACTATTATCGCTATAAAGTGTTAGTAGTTCATCCATATCTGAAACAACTTCTAGATTTCCCAAAAATTTATAAAGTCATAATGTTTCCTTAGTTGTTTCACAAGCTGCTATACACTCAACCTCAATGGTAAGATTGTTTTATACTCCTCCATATTATGGCTCCACCACCAAGGGTGAATACTGATCCGAGTGTTGATTTCCTAGAATTTACATCCGTATGAAAATCAGAATATGTATATCATCTAAGGATCATATCCACACCAGAATATATAAGTGTATAGTTTCTCGTTCTCTTAAGATACTTAAGAATGTGTTTCACAACTACCCATTGATCTTATCCTGGGTTAGACTGAAACCTACTGATTACTCTCATTGCAAAGCAGGTGTCCAGTCTCGTACATAACATAACATACATGAGACTAACTGTTGATGCATATATGATATGTCTCATTTCCTCAACTGCTTGAGGTGTCTTAAGAGACCGTTCATTCGACAAATGAGTTCCACGTCGAAATGGAAAATTCCCCTTCTTGTAATTCTGTATCCCAAATCGCACAATGATCTTATTGATAGAGGATGTCTGAGATATAATTAACAGTCATCTCTTGCGATCCCGAATAATTGGATCATAAGTATATAATTAGCCTCTATCAAACTTTCATTTGGAATTGGCTTGCTAGTTAGGATTTTACGTCCAATAATATTTTTACATCATTTTCAATGAGTGAAATATCATTGACGTATAATATGAGAAAAACCACATTATCATCAATAATGCACTTGTATAGACAAGACTCATTAACATTCTACTCAAACTTATAAGACTTGATCATCGTATCAAATCTTATATTCCAAGATCAAGATGTTTGCTTCAGTCCATAAATAGACATTTGCAACTTGCAAACTTTTGCTATTGACATTGGGCAACGAATCTCTCTAGTTGCGCCATATAAATGCTCTCATCAAGACTATTATTTTAGATTCTTGTCTTGAAGTCCATTCGCATCTCATATTCATAATATGTGGCAAAAGATAAAATATTGCGAATAGACTTGAGCATGAATATTGGCTAGAAAGTCTCATCATAATTGACTCACTCAACCTGGGTATTACCCTTGGCCATCAACCTAGCTATAAAGGTCGGTACCTACCCATCTACTCATCTCTTCCTCTTGTAGATTCACTTGCAATATTTAAGAACTAGGGATTAGAGCAAAGATTGGAGATTTTGGGAAAATAAGGTATTTTTCTTACTTTCTTTAATTAGAAAATTATTTCTTTTACTCTAATTATTTACATGTAGATTTTTTTTTTCCTTTCTTGAATATGTGTTTAGGGTAATGGATGCTTGATAAGGTGAATACATGCATGTGTAGTATTTATATTAAGCCTAATTAGTGTAATTTTGACGTAATTTGGTTATTTGATAACTAGTTGACATTTTAGAGTTATTATGTCACTCAATAATGACATAAAATTATTCTTGAATTATTTTATTGTGGTGAGACTTGATTGATGTTGGAAAATTTCGATTAGAGCATGAATTTGAATTAATTTTGGTTAATTTCACGTAATTTGATTAATTGAAAAATTAGGGTTTATGCCTAATTTCAAAATTGTGGCTTTTCATGTCTTGGATGTAAATTGATATGTATTTGATGCACAAATCATTTTGGTAGTGTTTTGGAAACACTTAATTATTTATTTGATAAATTATGATTAAAATGATCAAAATGTAAAACTTTACACTTTAGGCATATTTTCGATTTTAGGATGGTTTGGGGAATTCACAAATCTAATTTTTGGGTCTTGGAGGATTAAAAAAAAATAATTTATTTTAATAATCCAAAAAAATCATTGAAATCGAAAAATTTTAATTTTTCTTCTTCTGCCGTGCGTCCGGACAAAACCGTAAAAACATCAACAAATACACCCTCCTTTTTTTACATTATTGATCACATATCCCATCTAAGTAGCCTTGCAATCATTAATTAAAAGCATGTCAATTTTATACTTTATGGTAGATAAAATATTTTGAATGTTTGTTCATCAAATTGAGTAATTCATTTAGCCAACCTTACCAACAAAATAAACCAAAACAAGCAATTACTACACATGGAAATTGGAGTGCTTTGGTAAAATCATTCCCTTGTGACTTGCAAGCAAAGCAAAGTTAAAAAGTTCCCTCTCCCTGCATAAACTTTTTTCTATCTTATATATACTTTTTTTTTTTTTTGAAATCGTTGGAAACTCCGCCACCAAACCACCCATTCTGGGCCGCGGCGCAGGTAAAACCCCCGGCTGCCCCAGGCTCTTACAAGAAGTTGCACCCCCTGGATTCGAACCCAGAACCTCAAGGTGAGATTCTGGACCCTTCACCACCAAGCCACACCCCTTGGGGGCGTATCTATCTTATATATACATCAACTCATTGTTGCCAACACTACAAAGAAAAGCACAATTCCAAAGCTTCTCATAATGAAGGCCTTGTATTTATTCCTTGCTCTCTTCCTCATTCTCATCTCCTCTTTAACAGTACATTCTGATGCTGCTGCTGCCGCCGCGGTTGGTGTTCGTGCAGTTGCCAGAGAAAACCATGTATGGCAGCAGACACCGCGGATGAATCACGGCAGCTTTCGGGGACCTCGGAAACACCTTGTTGATCCCACTGCAACAGAAGAGCAGCCATTTGAAGTTCCCAAGTTGCCTCTGTAGCACTTACATTTTCATATGCTAGTGTTAATAACTAATTGTGATGCTTCTTTTTTTTCAACCTTCGACAAAATAAATCAAAAGCAAAAATGTTGAAACAAAAAAAATCTGCATTTTTTTTTCAAACTCCATCTTGCTAATGAAGCTACTTGCCATCTTTTTCAATTGAGGGATTCTCTGTTATGCAAATTAGGTTTCAAGTTGTGTCAAAAGGTTAAATTTTTTGTTATAAATTTCTAGTCAAGTGTTTAACTTTCATATTCAAGTGTGTAATGCCACAAAAATGATATCCAATGTTAAAGATGCTACTTTCCAGATTACAAAATTCTCAATTATGTAATTAACAATTCAATTAAGTCGTATCAAGTACATAAGACTTCCGATTGAAAAAGTCATGATATAATTAACAATGCGTTCGCAAAAATTATGATTGTATTACCGGATCGATCCTTATAAAGCATTTGCTATCACAACTCCTATAAAGATAATAGTAAAGATAAAACTGGAAATGCAAGTAGTGCAAACACAGTGATCAAATTTGAAGGAAGTGATATGATTTATTACATATTACATATACATTCTTTTACTATGATTGATCCAGAACTATATGAATCCAACTGAGTATACAAAATGGGAAAAATCACATAAACAAAAATACGAGGAATGAGACGAAATAACACAAAGAGTGTGTGTGTGTGTGTATATATATATAGGGAAATTATGTAATCTTGAATTCCATCAAGAATCCGTACCTTGTTTTAGATGATTAGATCACAGAAGCATTACATTCTTCAAGTAGCTTCAGTAAATGTGTTTAGGGGCACTGAGAGATGGTAAAATCATGCGATTTGATTGTGTTGTGTGTGGTCTTGTCCCAACAGCTTCAGCTTCAGCTTCAAGGGCCCCTTCTTCTTTCATACCTGGTAAGTCGGCTATCCTTCTCATGCCTGATACTACTCGCTCCTTCTATATTCTTCCATCCTATTAAAGTAAAATCTCATTATCAGAATTAAAACGTTTTAACATTTATCAACCAAAATAACTTATCGACGTGAGAACAGTAAGAAGCATGTCATGTATGAACACAGACCCACCCGCAACAAAATGCATATAGGAGGGGAAGGGTTATATATAAATCAGCAATATGCCGTCGTCTAGTGATTTCGTTTCATGTAAACATAAAAAAATGATGACTTCTAACATGATAGAGCTTCATCAAAAACACAGGATCATCTACTCTGATCCAGTTAGTAGTTACTTATTTACATCTCATAGACTGCTATAGGAGGGAAAGAGATATAGCTATGAAACTAAAGTAGATATAAATATATTCAGCCATTCAGCATTTGTCATCAACTAAAATCACTTCACACCATCATTGATTAAAGCACTAATCAGAATCGTTCAGATACCTTACCAGCAGTGTTCTAAAACGCTGCCTAGGGACGCCTAGGCGGCACGTTTTTGCCCTTACCCCAAATCATGGGGGCTAGGCATGTCAGAATGGCCGACGTATTATGTCCATTCTGGTAAAATTTCATCGCCTGCCATCGACCACCGTTCACCATAGCTGACCGCTGCCAATTTTGAAACCCTAAACCTAATTGCATCGAATTTCATACCCTAACCCTAATTTTACAAAATCAAATTTCAAAAGGCCCCAATTTTATATAATCCCGAAGTTCCGAAATACCCCTAATTGCTTCAATTTTTGTTGGTTTCTCATCAAATTGATCATCTATAAACCTTCCCTATCACTCAATCAACATTTTCCTATGATCAATTTGTCCAAATTTTCCAAAAACCCGAAATCCCAAATTGACCTAAAACCCTAATTTTGATATGAGAAGACCAGGTTTCTCTAGAAAACTTTTATGCCCCAGTAACCAGAAAATAAACTCACTTATCTCCAAATTGTTCATCACGTATTCAGAGGAAGGAATAGCATTCATACTATCCCTACTCAATAAGGTTATCAAGCTGAAGACACAATTCTGCAATTCAGTTCCTTAATAGAAATATGAATGTAAATCAATAAGCATCTTTGGCATCCCAAGCCCATCTCTGACCGCTCCATACAAATTAATCTGTTATCTCATATATCCGTAATGCCTTGTCTGGTCTATTTTAGTTCAATGAGGAAGTAATCAAGAGACATCATCAGATCAAACAAATACACTTTCTCCAATGATCTCTAATTGATCCAATCAGCGCAGCAAAGCCACAACAGAAATTATCATATATAAACAAGCAACTATAGAATCAAAAGAACAAGATTCTTGAAACTTACAATAAGAATAGAGGGTCCAGGCATTGAATGGGTAGATCATTATCAAGTGGTTCGATAGGATGTTCAACTGCCTTAAACTCAACTGCTACTTGAATTCCATGAGCAGCTGCAGCTGCAGGAGCTGTTAACTGCTACCATAAACTTCAGGATTTGGGGGCAACACTTCTCTTTCATCCTCTAGTACAAACCAATACATTTTACTCAAATATCATATGATACAAATGGAAAATAAAAGAAAATCCAAACCAAACCAAACCAAACCAGTTTTTTTTTTCACTAACTGGGTCGGCTAAATGGATCTTTGAAGTCATTGTGATGTAAATTTATATATTTTTAATGGTTTCTCTGTCGATCAACTTACATCATTTCATTTTTTATTCCCTTACAATTCAAACCCAAATGACAAACAAAATAAAACTATTTGAAAACCATTCGACCACATACTTGACAACATTCCTCACCTAACATATAACAACACATTTTGTTTTTTCCCTCATCGGACACCAAGAGATATACATTGTACATCCTCGAACAATCTTAATCGTGTTTCTCTCATCTCCTACTCCAACACAAACACAGTGCTGGAACCAAAATAAAATAAGAGAGAGAGAGGGTTGGTGTGCTTACAAGGGCACTTTGGGTTCCTCGATGGCCAGCTCTGCCAACCGAAAATCTTGAGAAAATCCCCACCATGTTCTCCCCTGTCCGTGTCTCTGT
Source organism: Zanthoxylum bungeanum (assembly GCA_019454045.1). Classification (NCBI taxonomy): domain Eukaryota; kingdom Viridiplantae; phylum Streptophyta; class Magnoliopsida; order Sapindales; family Rutaceae; genus Zanthoxylum; species Zanthoxylum bungeanum. The sequence continues at coordinate 34,517 of SKCR01001638.1, read as the reverse complement.
CTCTGTCTATGTCACTGTCTCTGTCCTGATCTTTGAAACCTGTGTCTCTCTCACCTCCGTAAAGAAAAAGTCTTCTTCATATGATTTTGATAGTCCAATAAACCTTCAAACTCACTCTGTCACAATCTCGAAAGACACAGAGAGAAGATTTGAGAGTTCAAAACCTGGATGATAAAGCTGTGAGTTTTTCTTGCTTTGGCGAAATGGGTTTTGTCTCTGTAGATTCCGTGTTCATGGATCGTGGTGATGATAACATTTGGATCCCTGTATTTTTATAACATTACATCTTAGAATATATTTATCTATGATTTTTCGTACGAGTTTCTTTTGTTAATAAGTCTGGTACAACATTCTGAATCTCAAATCATAATTCGGGATTTCATATCTCCTTTATTTAATATGAAAATCATGTCGACTAAAAATTCATTTACGATTCTGAATTATTTTTATCTCAAATTGTAACTTAAAAATTTTGAATCCCTCGAATAATTTAATCTATGATTCAGGATTTTTTTGTATCAATTCAAAAAATTGATTGAAATTTAAGATAATTTTTTTTATCCCTAATAATAAGAGAATGAGACGTTTATTAATGAGCTCATTGAGTGAGAAATTTTTTGCAACCAAAATGACACTATTTATTGTTGTGATTCTCTGATCATTTTAGAATGTGTTTGAGGAAAAAAAACTGAATTGAATTTCTATTACTACAAGAATAGATACAAAGTGTTTAAACTTTACAAAATACAAAAAACCTCACACACTCTCAAGCTCTCTACTTGGAGCTTACTACTCACACTTTGAGGTACTCTACAAACTGATTTCAAGCTTCAATTTATAGGGCAAAAACGTGTGCAACAGTTTGACTACTCACAGTGCACACGTTTTTGCCAACTCAAACACCCTAAAATCATGGCACATTTCATGCAAACCCTTTGGCTATTTCCATCAAATTCAACTCCACCGAAAGAGGTTTTGTTGCTTCTGTTTTGATGATCTTTCATGCAGCTGGAAAGCAATCAACAACAAATCAAGCTGGATTCTACAATTCTCCCCCTCCAGCTGCATTTGAAGCAATCGTCATCTGACAGCTATCCCGGCTATGTCTCTGCACAACTCTAGCTTGTCTCGATCACCGTTCATTTGTTGACATGTCGGCTGTGTCTCTGCACAGCACACTTTACTGCATATCTGTCAGTATTCTCCTGCTATGTCTCTGCATAGTACAGTCCACTGCGTCTCTGCACAATAATCTTCTGTTGTGTCTATGCACAGTTCTGTTGTCATGTTTCTTCACCCATTTGTTCCTCAGTGCCTTCTTGCCTTGTGGGAAACTCTCTGGCTCCCCCTCATCAATAAGCAGAATATATTCGGATCCCGGATATCTGGTTGATGGAATCATGCCTCGCTCAGATCTTCTTGTTTGAGGTCTACTGGTTTCTGGAGGTCTGTCATCATCCATCTCTGTGAATGATCTTGCAGCTTCTAGTGGAGTGGGTTGCGGCTTCCCCTGCTCAACACTTTCTTCTGTAATCTCTGATGGAACAGGATGTGTCTCCCCCTGCTCAACATCCTCATTTGCCTCCTCTGGTTCTGCTTCTGGAATTTCCTCGTGCACCATATCTGTGGCCAATCGTGCTGGTGCTGGGTCTGGATTTCTGTTGGCACTGGAATTGGAAGACATTCTGGGCATTTCAATGTCTTCAATTGTTCGGTCTTCGAGAAACTCTACTTTCTGGCTTCTGATGACCATCTTCACCTTCGGATCCCATAATATGTATCCAAATTCTTCATCTCCATGGCCTAGGAATATACATGGAGTTGTCTTTGCATCAAGCTTCTCCCCGAGCTCATTGGATACATATACAACGGCTAAACAACCGAATACTCTATGGTGAATGTATGAGGGATTCTTACCAGACCACACTTTCTCCGGAATCTCCATGTTCAACGGTTTAGATGGTGATCTGTTGATCAGGTAACAGACAGCACGAACAACTTCTCCCCAGAATGGCTTTGACAGCTTAGTCATACTGATCATTCATCTGACTTTCTTCATAATGGTGCGGTTCATTCTCGCAGCGACACAATTATGTTGTGGTGTATATGGAACAATTCTCTCATGTCGAATCTCGTGTCTCTAGCAGTAGGCTTCGAACTCTATGGAACTGTACTTGCCTCCATCGTCTGTGCGAAGGCACTTCAGCATCTTCCATGTTTCATGCTCTACCATGGCGTGAAACAGCTTGAATTGATCTAGGAGCTGATCCTTCGTCTTGAGGAAATACACCCAGATTTTCCGAGAAGCATCATCAATGAAAGTCAGAAAATACTTGTTACCGCCCAATGAATCAACCTCCAAGGGACCACAAACATCAGAGTGCACTAGACTGAGCAACTCTGATCTTCTATCTGAAGAGAAATCAAATGAGACTCTGCGTTGCTTACCAATCGAGTAGTGGTTGCAAGGACCTCGTGCAACATCCTTGGTAAGCTCATTCTTGTTCAGGGTAGACAACCATCTCCCACTCATGTGTCCGAGTCTCCGGTTACACAGATTTTGAGAAGCCTATTTTTCAGCTACATTGAAGCTGTCTGCAAAAATTTCAGGGCGACAACCATGATACATTTTCTCATTCTCCATGTGTCATTATTTCTGAAGTGATTGTCATAGCCATGTTTGTCAAAGCTATCCCCGAGAGTACATTCAGCCGAAGTTCTGGAATATGCAGGACATCCTTCAAGGTCAATGTACACCCGACATTTGTCCGCAACTGAATATCACTCATTCCTACTATCCCAGAGGAACTGATATTTCTCATCTTCACTGCTCCAAAGTCTCATGCTTTGTATGTTGTGAAGAAATCCTTGTGAGGAGTGACGTGGTAGGTTGCTGCAGTATCTACCACCCACTCAACATCTTGGGTTGCGTTGTGAAGGCATGTCTCTTCCTGCATGGAGCATATTGTTACATCTGCTTGGACAACGATCAGTGTCTCTCCTTCGTCATTCTTCGGCTGGTAATTGCATTCTCTCTGCTCTCGTTGCAGTTTTCGGCAATTCTTCTTAAGGTGGCCTACACTGCCACAATGGTAGCACTTATAGGTAGACTTCCTTCCATCTGAGGATCTACCCTTGGTTGTGCTTCTGCCTCTCTCTCAGTCTCTTCCTTGATGTCTTCCTCGAGTCTCTGTGACGAAGGCTTCTGTCTGTTCTGAGCCAACATCTTTTCTCCTGGACTCCTCATTCGACATGGCATCTTTCACCATGGGTATGGTAACTTTACCTCTTGGAGCGGAATTGCTGAGAGTAACCACCAATGTCTCCCAACTATCAGGAAGGGAACTGAGTAGTAAGAGGGCTTGAACTTCATCTCCCAGCTGCATGTCTACTGCAGACAGCTGGAACTCATTGATGTGTTCTGCAATGGAAGTTCCACTCCGTAGCTTCAGGTTCACCAAACGCCTCATTAAGAGGGCTTTATTCCGAGATGTCTTGGCCTGGAACATGTCTTCCAGCTTTATCCACATCCCGTAAGCATGAAATCATGTGCTACGTGGTGGAAGACACTGTGACCGATCCACTGCCTAATCTGACCCAAAGTTCTGTTGTTGAGTTTATTCCAGTCATACTCCTTAACACAGACTCTGGTTTCACTCCCTTCAACTGGATGACATCAAACAAATCTTTGCAATGCAAGAAATCTATCATCCGAGGTCTCCAGAGGGAGTAATTAGTTGCAGCCAGTTTAATCATTGCACCAGAATGAGAATCTTCCATTTCCATTTTAAGTTTTAAAGTTTAAAATGAAAATAGGTCAAAATTGGGGTTGAATTTCACAAATCCGAGGTCACCGTTGCGTCCGGAACGGTCAAAAATGGAGGAATAGACACTTCGTTGGTCTAAATCCGACACAGGGGAAGATTTGTAAATTCCTAAAGGTTCTGGGGCAAAACTGTAAATTTCAAAACTTCAGGGGGCTAAATGAAATTTACCAGACTGCTGACTTGGCACTGTGGGACTGGCTCGCTGACGTGGCGGACACGTGGCTGATGACGTGTCACTGACATGGCGGACACGTGGCGCTGACGTGGCAGACTCATTGCTGACGTGGCGGATGAAGTGTCGCTGACGTGGCAGACACGTGGCACTGACGTGGCAGACTCCTTACTGACGTGGTAGATGACGTGGCCCTGACTGTGCGATGACGTGGTGGATGACTCAGCGCTGACTGGGGCTGACGTGGCGGCCAAGTGTATCGTCTTCTACCTCTGGAGCGCGTGCTGCGCGTGGGAGCGCGTGAAGCAGCCTCTGGTCGGCTCGTGCGGCTCACCCTGACGTCCGTTTGATCACCGGAAAATACTACCGTGCTCGTCTCGACATGAACTAGCTGATGGTATGCTCAAAGTTGATTTTTGACAACTTTTCTGAAACCCGAATTTTCCGAACCGAGCTCCGTTCTTCGGTTTTTCGGCCCCAAGAAGAACCAAAGCTACTGATACCACTTGTTGTGATTCTCTGATCACTTTAGAATTTGTTTGAGGAAAAAAAAACCGAATTGAAATTCTATTACTACAAGAATAGATACAAAGTGTTTAAACTTTACAAAATATAAAAAACCTCACACACTCTCAAGCTCTCTACTTGGAGCTTACTACTCACACTTTGGGGGTACTCTACAAACTGATTTCAAGCTTCAATTTATAGGGCAAAAACATGTGCTACATTGCACACGTTTTTGCCAACTCAAACACCCCTAAAATCATGGCACATTTCATGCAAACCCTTTGGATTATATTATATAATCATTTTTTTATTTATAGCCCGGCCCGAGCCCGACCGAGCCTGCCCGGCTCGGCCCGATGACAGCACGGGAAAGCCCGGCCCGTTGTCATGCATAAATCCAATCATGGAGAGCTAACATCGGGCACTTCATAAACATATTTTGAAACAGGTTTTATTATCAAGTCCCTGTTGTTTTATATTATTATTAAACAAGAAGATAATTGAAACATCCGTATTAGAATTACCTCCGAGTAAATATCATTGGTAGAGAATTTCGAATTTCGAATAAGATTTAAGATTATATATCGTTCGATATAGGATCATGATGATTTTTCGTCATGATTAAAAAATTCGGTAAGGAATTGAGACAATTTTGTCCCAATTAAAAAAAAAAAATCAGAAAATCATCATGAATCTATTCACGACTCATTGCTTAAATAATCTCAGGATCAAGTACGAATCGGTACATAATTTAGAACTATTTTTCCTCAATTAAAAAATTTAATAGAGATTTTAAGACGATTTTTCATTATATTACATAATCGAACGAGGATCAAAATTGGTAAATCCATGCCCGATCGGTTTCCAACTCTTATGATCACCATGTTAGAATATTTTATTCTAATATTAATTATGAGCTTTTATTAATTGTGATATATGGGTTTAAAATAGTTGATTTTATAATAGAAATTGTGAAACCCAATTGTTTGATCTAATAAAGTGGGTTTGGCCTATATATTAATTGATGTGTGGATGTTAGAGCAGACTTTAGAATTGTTATAGGCTTTTGATAGATGAATCTATTACACTCCATAAATTAATGATCTAAGGTTTCACCCAAACTCCCATATAATAACTTACTCAATAAACTTCCTTTAATTATATTTAAGCTTTATGTCTCTCTCATAAATAATATAACAGATATAATAGGTAAAGCATATATTATATATTTATATATATTCATTGGCATTTCTTCTTTCAATTGCCGTGAGTGACGAAATGAGAGAGAAGTTTGCAAGCTTCAAATATAATCAGGCATAAGGAAAGCTTATAGGTAGAATAAGCTTATCACCATCAAGAAGATGGGAGAAAAGCGTGATTTCCTCAGTGTAAACTTTCAACAGATTTACCAAATTTTTCCGTTGCATATATGGATTCTAAATCATGTACGTTTAGGAGTATCAAATTTACCCCCGGACCCGGCCCGGTTCCGCATTGACCCGGAAGACCCGGGTCCGTAATTAAAATATCTGGACCCTAGTTTAATAAATTAGGACTCGGGCGAATCCAGATCCGGACTTGGACCCGGGTTCACAAGGGTCCGACCCGGATAAACCCGGATCAGGAAAAAATTAAAAAAATTAATAAAAAATACAAAATAATAAGCATATATAAATATTAATATAATATAATATATTAAAAAATATAAATATAATATAATATAATTAAAAAATATAAAAGAATTGAAATAAAACTAATAAAATTGAAAAAATACAAGTCTAAATATAAAATAATATAATTAAAAATTAAAATAAAAAATGGTATCCGGATCCGGACCGGGTATACTTGGCTCCGGACCCATGTATAATAAAAATACTTCCGAATCTGGATCCGGGTCCAGATTTAGTTTTTACTAGGTACGTTCTCTGAATCATCCGATTAATTCTATAATTATATTCTAAGTTATTGTGATAAAGATCATATATAAAGAAATCCTAACACAACCAACTGCACCAAAGTCCAAGTCTTCTAGATGATAAAAGTCCAATTATTAGTAGAAAATTAAATGTTGTTGTTAGATAATGAAGAAAGTCTTGAATTCACTATATATGAATTTACAATGGTAGAGACTTTTATATATGCTACATAAAAAAACCAAAATAGAAAATGAAACCTATAGTAATGAACAATAATAATGAATATAGGAAATCTGTATCTAATTGGGAATATAATAAAATCATGAATCCTAAAGCTACTAGGAATTATATTTTGGATCTTGATCCCATAATATAGATTTCCATAATAATATTTTTTTAACACCCCCTCTCAAACTCAAGCTGGTGACGAAGGAACAAGCTTGAGGTTGTATCTTGAAATCGGAGAGCGGAGTCTTGAAATTTGAACTTTTGAAACTTGGAGGTTGGAAACCTTGAGATAACTGATGAGCTTTAACCTACGAAACCTGAAGGGGGAGCCGAAGCCCAAGATGGAGCTTTAACATACAAAGCCCGAATGGGGAGTCGAAGCCCAAGAGGGTGCTGAAGCCCAAGAGGGATCTTTAACCTATGAAGCCCTAAGAGGGAGCCGAAGCCCAAGAGGATGCCGAAGCCCGAGAGCTTTAACCTACAAAGCTCGAAGGGGGAGCCGAAGTCCAAGAGGATGCTGAAGCCTGAGAGTTTTAACCTACGAAGCCCGAAGGGGGAGCCGAACCTTAGAGGATGCCGAAGCCTGAGAGCTTTAACCTACGAAGCCCAAAGGGAGAGCCGAATTCCAAGAGGGTGTCGAAGCCTGAGAGTTTAACCTACGAAGCTCGAATGGGAACCGAAACCCAAGAGGATGCTGAAGCCTGAGAGCTTTAACCTACGAAACCCGAATGGGGAGTCGAAGCCCAAGAGGATGCCGAAGCCCGAGAGAACCAAAGCCAAAGAGAGAGTGAAATCTCGACAGAGAGTGAGTGAAATCCCGATAGAGAGCGAAAGTAAAATCTTAAAGAGAGTCTAAACTTGAAAGGTGCCGGCCAGAGCACACTTGTGAAGGGGTGGGGCGTGAGGTTCACGTACCGATGGTGGCCGTGATCCCGACGCGCCGATGAAAACAAAGAGAGTGAAACTAGAAAAAGGAGAACATGGGCTCTGATACAATGTTAGATAATGAAAGAAAGTCTTGAATTTACTCTATATGAATTTACAATGGTATGAGCCTTTATATAGGCTACATAGAAAACCAAAATAGAAAATGAAACCTATAGTAATGAACAATAATAATAAATATAGGAAATATGTATCTAATAGAGAAATATAATAAAATCATGAATCCTAAAGGTACTAGGAATTGTATTTTGTATCTTGATCTCATAATATAGATTTCCATAATAATATTCCGTAACATTCCTTAACAGTTGTGATTGAGAAAAAAGGACAGTTGGACAAAATCCATGTACTAGGGATTAAATTAAGTTAAAATTAGTTAGTTAAACAAATGTGTTGTTTGCTAGAGGTGTAGAAGAAGAGGAGCAGAAACCATTAACCACACACCATTTTTTCGCTGTAATGAGGCTAAGTTGTGTTCCTAATGTGGAAATAGTTGAAGCTGAAGCTCTCCGTTTTTGAATCCAGTGTGTCAAGTCATAAATTTTTTGGCTTTCATGGTAGAGCTGGATGTTAAAAATGTTGTCGACTTAGTTCTTGAAAATAAATAAGTACAAAAGAAATCAGTTAGATCATTGTGATGTCCAAAAGATAGTCAAATCTTGGAACATTATTAAAATACAATTTAGGCTAAAAGCTTGTAATGTAATCACTTATCGATTGACAAGACTCTTGCGTGTAACAATCTAGTTTCAGGCATTTGGAAAAAGGGATTTTCCTCCATTCATCTATAATCTTTGTTTGTGTTGATTAATCTTTTCCCTCTAAAAAAACAGAACAAAAAAAAACAAAAGTGAAGCCAAGATGAGCTGTCGACTTCAAAGGTAAGTTGTGTCGACTTCAGAGGTAAGTTGTGTTTGTTGACATAAGTGTTGTCTTTATTGTGAGTATATTACTCCCCTGGCCCCCTTGTAATTTTACCATAATACCTCTCCCTTTGTGTGAAATCACTCACTCAATTAGTATATATGTCAAAAATTTTAATTTATATATATTAATTTAAAAATAATTATATATTAATTATAATTCCATTTGCCATTTTATATATTCTTTATTAAAATGAGTATTGATTCTGATTCTGATTTTATATATTCTTTATTAAAAGTTGTTTGTCTTATTTAATTTCGTAAATCAGTATCCATATCTACTTTTTTTTTAAATACTTTATTAAAAGTAGTGTTGATTCTAATTCTGATTCTGATTTTTATATTTTCTTTATTAACAGTTGTTTGTCTTATTTAATTTCGTAAATTAGTATCCATATTACTTTTACTTTATTAAAAGTTATTTGTTTTATTTGTGTTTACTTCTTATAAAAAAAAAAGGTAGTTTGCAAGTTTGAAGGTAAGATCATTTGAGTCTCTCTCATCTCATTTTCTATTTCCCCTTCAGCATATCATTATCTCTTCTTATAATAGAGTTATTATCTTAGGAAAATATTATGGATAACTATAACTTGGGCTCATTTTCAGATAGTTGGTCAGGTGAGAATGAAGTTCGAAGAAGTGGGGAAAACATCTCCAGTAATAGTCGTGATTATACAACTGAATTTATTACAGACCAGGTTATTTATTATCGTTGTATTATGTATATTCGTTATTTAATTTTAAAGTAGAGAAATTATGTATATTTTTTATTTATACATCTTCGTTATTTTTTATATAGATCTTGAAAGTATAGAAGATATGATAAATTAGGCGAAAAGAGTTGGTCTAGAAAATAATATTGTGATAATGATTAAAAATTCTGCTAATTTGAAAGGCGACAAGCTGCCAAAGTGCCATCTTACGTATAAAAGAGGAGGAAAGTACAAACCGCCAATGTATCTTGTTGAAGGTCAATCCATAGTAAAAAATAATGGGACAAAAAAATGTAAATGCTCATTTGAGCTGCGAGGTATACCAAAACCTCCAGACGGTGTTATGTGGGGATTAAAGATTACATGTGGTTTCCATAACCATCAAGTAGCAGAATATCTTGATGGTCATGAGTATCCGTCTAGGCTAAAATCATTAGAGAAATAATTTGTGCTTGACATGGCCAACAACACCGCACCTCGTGAAATTCTTAGTGTTTTAAAAGAAAGAGACCCGTCAAATAGTATGGGAATCAGATGCATTTACAATGCTATTTCCAGAAACAAAAAAGCGAAACGGGGTGGTCTAACTTTTATTCATTATGTTTTGGATCAATTGATTAAGAAAAATTACCTTCATGATTACCTTACAAATCCAGACACCAATGGAATTACATATATTCTTTGGGTTCATACTAAAAGCCTAGAGTTATCTGTTAACTTTCATTATGTGTTGATCATTGATGCCACATACAAGACCAACAAGTATCAGATACCACTATTGGAGGTTGTTGATATCACATCCACAATGCGAACTAACTCGCTTATGTTCGCATATCTTAGTAATGAGACGACAAAGCAACTGACATGGGCATTATCAATCTTGAAGAAATGATGGTTGAAAAAGGGGCATCGTTGCCATCAGTTTTTGTTTCAGATCGGGAGATTGAGGCTCATTAAAGCCATTGAAACATGTTTTCTCATGGCTCGTCACATTCTTTGTATTTGGCACATAAATCAGTGTGTAATGAAGAAATGCAGTTCTATGTTTGGTATGCAATGGAAACACTTTTATTCATCGTGGCACTTCCTTATTAATTCATCAACACAGTGTCTTACCAACATAAATGAGAGGTGATGTGCGAGGATTTTAGACAATTCAATGGTGCTCTAAATTACCTTTCGGATTTCAGCATGGATTGATACATGTATGCACCTGAGTGAATGGGTTTTATTGCGGAAATCCGGTAACGCAGCGAAATAGTGGAAAATCAAAATTTTTCGATTTCAAAATTTTTTCTCGGATTAAATAAATAAACTTATTTATTTAATTATCCAATTATCAAATTATGAAATATTACACAATAAATCATATTTTTGTGTTGTTTAATTACCGAATTACCCCTAAACATTGCATTTTGTTCATTTTAATCCAAAATTATTCGAAACGATGTTGGATGATTCTAAATCATTTCTAAGATGAATTTAACATGTATTACACATCAAAAACAAATTGCAACATGAACCCCAAAATTTAGTGAAATTGCTGTGAGCCCCCCATCTCTTGGCCAAAATTGTGCATTTTGCACTTTACATGTTCAAAACACATCAAAATGAAATCCAATCAACATAAGATTTTATATGTATCATATAAACATCTAGATACACAACATATATGAAAAGCCTCAAATTTAGAAGTGGTCTTAAACCCTAATTTTTTAATTTCATCAAATTGGACAAATTAGACCAAATTGGTTAAATTCAACACTTCAAACATGTTTCTTCCATTACAATCAAGCTCACCACAATGAAACAACTATAGAACAAATCTAGGTCATTTAAGAGTGGGTCAATAACTCTAGATTAGCAACAAGTTTCTAAAAACATCAAAAGAATGCTTGTTAACATATTATAAGCATTCTTTGAACTTAATACATGTTGACCGGTGCTTACACACACGCGTATAACACAAACGCACGTATCGTTCAAGTAGTATAAAAAGTATCGACCCCACGAGGACTTAATACCTAATCTATTAATTTTATGAGGTCAAATGATTACTAGTATCTAACAGGTTGTTTGATTGATTTGAAATGGTGATGATTCTATATTTAAAAACAAGTAAATAAATTACACGAAGGTCGATTTAAGAAAATTCAATATTAAAAACATCTAGGGTTGTGAATCTTTCTAATATCTTTTAAAAGATGAAGTGGTTATTTCATGTTTGTTAATAAATCGGTTTAAACGAACCTGGAACACTAAATTATGCGAAAGCCTCTGTCGATGGTCGACGTAAATACCCAGTTTAACCCAATTGAACCATATGTCTATGTCAACTAAATTATCTGGATTCATTAAGTTAAGTTCCAATTATGGCTACCCCGCCCGACAGGTATATGTCTATCCTGTAAGGAAATCTATTAAAGGGTTATCTATCCTCAAGGAAGATCGTGGGCTATTAAGTCTAAGGCTTGAAACCTAAAATTCATTTTTCAAGTTTATTTTAGATTTACCAGATCAATCTTATTAGTGGCCAATTAACAAGACGCATTAAGCTTAAGACTTAATAAGTAAACCTTTAAATTACCCAAACTATAAAATAACCCATTATAAACCGGTGATATTAAAAGTCATCACAACCTCAGATAACTAATTTAGTTACAACACATAACTAGGGCTAGTAAAAACTTGAAAGTAAAAGACATAAAGTAAAAATGCTGAAAAGTAATTGCGGTAAAGTAAAAGCTGAAAAGTATATTAAAATAAAATAAAATGCTAAGGTAAAATGATCAACTTTTACTATTTGCTATTTAGATATCTCCCTTAATATAATATATTAACTTGTGATTATTTTACCAACCAGCCATATAGGCGGTAACCTGATTAAGTCAAATTAAGTCTAACCAGCCATAAAGGCGGAACCAAAATAAACCTACCATATAGGCGGTAAGAAAATTTAATTACCAACCGACCAATCTGGCGGTATTCTTGATTAGTCAGGTTTAGACCAGATTAAATTGAATTACCAACCGACCAATATAGCGGTATCCTCATTAAGTCAATATTTTAAATAGTGAATATATTATATTTAGGGAGATTAATATAAATAGCAATAGTAAAAGAATTATCTTTCACCCTAGCAAGAGGAAGTTACCTCCTCATGGTTGAATAGTAAAAACTGTAAAAGTAAAAAAAAAAAGTAAATTATTATTATTACAGAAAGTAATTAAAATTAATTACAAAACTGAAATTAAAAGAAATTAGATAGAAAACTCCCTATTTACATCAGAGAAATTAGAGAGGAAGGTACATCTGAAATCAGAAAACTGAGCTGAATTTATAGACCCCGGTAGGCTTCCCGCTTCGTGTCGCGACACGCCACATGTGAGCTTATGATTGGTTTCTTCAGATTCTTATCTGCCACGTGGTATTTCGGATAAATGACTCAATAATTATGTTGACGTGGCAGTGACGTGGCGACACGTGGCGAAAGGGATTGTCGGCACCATAAGATTATGACATGTGGCACACTGTGATTGGTTGATGATGACGTGGCATTTTGACTCGGTCAACCGGTGATGTGGATGATGACGTGGCAGACACGTGGAGTGACATGTGGCGACACATGACGATGGCGACTGTCGGCATCATATGATGATGACACGTGGCACGGCGCACGTTAGCATATCGACTGTGAGAGTGACACGTGGCACGGCGCATGTTAGCAAAGTAAACTTCTCAGATTCTGACTTGTGGACCCGGCGCACGTTAGCATGGATCAGCGCACGTTAGGCGTCGCGACGCGCGAATTGACCATTTTGCCTTTTTCGTCATTTTCACTGTTTTGGCCCCAAATCACCTCGAGAAAGTCCTGAAATTTTATTTATCTACAAAATAACATAAAACATATCAAAATATTCATAAAGCTCAAGAAATTACACAAAATATTAGGTCAAATGAGTGGGAAATAGTGATACATTTACCACTCATCACACCCCAAAACCTAACATTTTGCTAGTCCTCGAGCAAAACATAAAATAAAATAACATAATAAAATTTAACTAAGCCACTTTCATAGGGATCACGATTGCATTTAGCGTATGCAACAAGCCTTTAAACCCCTAGGTGTCCCTAGTGGACGAGTTATAGTCTCGTGAGGGTTTACATCAATGTTACCCGCAAACATTTTACAAAAGTAAAAAGGTAGTGAAACTAATGCACACAAAAGCAAAAAGACAAGAGAAAAGAGAATAAAGAAGTTAGTGACTAATCAGGTGAAATTTCTACTCCAAGTTATTAGTTGTTTTCTTTCTTTCTAAATTACTGAATAAGTAAATTCTCCGATTATATATACCATTCTTCATATGCACAGCCAAAAAAAATTAAACAACTCATTTTTGCCCACAACAGTCATAAGTGCAGTTGATAAGAGAGTAATATTTTTGTCCTAAAGTTTTATCAGAATTCACACCTTTTTGTAGCAATGGAATAATTTTTCTCTGATTTTTTTTATTTATATACAATATCTTCCATCTATGTAGCGAGTGTTGGATCGGTGGCTCCCAAACCAGTTGGCTTTAGGGCACCAGATGTTAAGACACCCCTACGGGCTTAATTACTCAGACTTCATATATATTGATGTGATCCTAGCAGCATGGATCGATTTCGTTTGTTTAGACTTATTTATTATTTATTTTCATATATGGAACCAACGTGGTTGTCCGTTTTTATTTATTATTTGGGTTAGTTTATTTTATTTAATTATGGGTTCAAAATGGGCTAGAAATTAGGAGTTATGGGTTTTTAGTTGGTAATGGGTAGTTTATGGCTATTTTAGACTTTTTGGCTCTCTTAGGGTTTGAGCATGTCATTATTTAAACTCAAAAATAACTCTTAATGAAAAACCCTATTATTTGTGCGTGAATAGTGAATTTCTTTGAGGTTGAGAAAATTTTATCATCGTTCAGTGATTGAACAAAGACTTATCAAAGGGTTGGCATCATTTGTGGCGTCCTATTTGCTGGCAAAATTCATCTGAGGCTATCTCCAAGGGTTTTCAAGGACAGGTTCTTTGGGGGTCTACGGGATCTTGGATCGGGTTTCGTCTTTTCGTATCCGGTTTCGTATCAATTGGTATCAGAGCCAGATTTCAGGTCTGACTTTTATCTTTAATTTTTTCCGTTTCTTCTTTTGTTTCTCTCGACCTCGCCAATCTTGTTTTTGTTGCTGTAAGTTTGCCTGCAAAATTGCATGCTGTAAGTTTGCCTGCAAAATTGCATGCTGTAGTTTGCCTAGAATTTCGTATCAATAAGCCAAAACAAAAACAAACAAAAAAAAAAGCTCCTCCTCCTTATTTTTTTCATCCTTCTTGCTTGCAAAAAAAAAAAAAAAAAAAAAAAAAAAAACGCTGTGACAGGAAAAAAAAAACAAAAAAAAAAAAGTAAGTTCACGCATGTGAGGCTGTGAACCCAAAAAAAAAAATTCCTTCATTGGCTAGTGCATATCAGTAGGCAGTAGGGTTTGTTTGCTTTTTTGACCTTTTTGGCATAAAACTTGTTAATAAGCTGTTGCTGTTGTTATAAAAAAAATCAGATCTGGTCAGTAAAGTTTGATCAATTATCTTGTGTGTTAAGTTGTGCTATGGATTGCCTTAGTGTTCCTTAATCGAAAAGAAAATTTTTGGTTGAATTTGTCACTGAATTTTGAATCTGATTTTTTTTGTGTTTTGTTTCGAGTCTCATGTGGCTTTTTTTAGTCTTATTTTTATCTTGTCTTTGTCTTTGTCATTTTTTTTTTGTCTTTTCTTCTTCTTGAGTTTGTTTTGTCAAGATGCCAAGTGCATTGGTTGATATTATGGGGCAACCAAGAGATAATATCTCTCGTACCAGAGTATTTGTGAAAGATGAGGTGTGCAGTGTGATTATTGATGGGGAACAGTGGGCTAATTTAGTTAGTACCAGCCTCGTGGAGAAATTAAGGTTGTCATTGCGAAACCATCCTAAGCCTTATATGTTGCGAGGTTTGCCTAATTGTGATGAGGTTAAGGTGGAGTATCAAGTCATGGTTGCCTTTACTACTAAGAGGTTTCATGATGAAGTATTATGTGATGTGGTGCCTATGCTTGATTGTCACGTATTGTTGGGTGGGTCATGGAAGTATGATAGGCAAGTGTGGCATCATGTTGAGAGGAGTGGGTACATTTATGTCACGGAGCGGAGGTCAGTAATTCTTTCTCTTTTAACACCACAACAAGCCTATAAAGATCAATTAATAATGAAGAGGAGAAGTGAGGTTGAAAAGAGGAAAAAAGAAAGAGCTGTCGAGTGCTTAGCAAATAAACTTTCTAGTGATATTGTCAATGTCAAAGAAGAAAATATGAGCATGGTAGTGAGTAAGCAAGTAGTGATGAGTGAGTGTGATGCGAAGGTTGTTGCTATTGCTGAGGTGGATGACGTAGCTGTTGCTGGTGATGATAAATTTGAAGCTCAATACATGGCTAACTGTATTGATGCAATTACATGTGTAGTCGAATGTATTGAGAGTGTTGAGCATCCAAATGAGAGTAGTGAGCCGGGAAACACAAGGGTAAACACATGTGAGAGTTTTGTGAGTGTTAAACATGTAGAATTTGTTGTGAATGAGAATGAGAGTGTGAACTTAATTAGGAATCTCATTGGGACGGTGGGTGAAATAAAATTAGATATTGCGGAAGAGTATGGGCAAGATGGAACAATACACAAGCATTATTGTACTAACATTGACAATTTTCTTCCATGTGATTTTTCCTTGTTACAGAATAATCGTCCAATTGATTTTATCATTACTATCTATGATCCGGGCACGGATTCGAGGACGAATCCTTTTCAAGAGAGGGAGAATGATGTGATCCTAGCAGCATGGATCGATTTCGTTTGTTTAGACTTATTTATTATTTATTTTCATATATGGAACCAACGTGGTTGTCCGTTTTTATTTATTATTTGGGTTAGTTTATTTTATTTAATTATGGGTTCAAAATGGGCTAGAAATTAGGAGTTATGGGTTTTTAGTTGGTAATTGGTAGTTTATGGCTGTTTTAGACTTTTGGGCTCTCTTAGGGTTTGAGCATGTCATTATTTAAACTCAAAAATAACTCTTAATGAAAAACCCTATTATTGTGCGTGAATAGTGAATTCTTGAGGTTGAGAAAATTTTATCATCGTTCAGTGATTGAACAAGACTTATCAAAGGGTTGGCATCCTTTGTGGCGTCCTATTTGCTGGCAAAATTCATCTGAGGCTATCCCAAGGTTTTCAAGGACAGGTTCTTTGGGGGTCTACGGGATCTTGGATCGGTGTAGGACACAGGACCTGGCGAGACGCCGTTCCTAGGCTCGCGGCCTAGTTTGGGAAGTACTGAATAACATGGAGTCGCCACCCGTGTGAACCAGGATAAAGATTTAAGGCCGCACTCACCCATCGCAAGGGAAGACCTCAAACCGTTGGGTTCGGAATGGTCCCTTACTCATGTCACTTGTAATGAAAGGATTTATGTAATAATTTAATCAAGCTTAAGTAACACTTATTTCCAAGAGCATCATCTTCTTCTAAATTCTCATGCGTGAAATAAAACTTATGTACGCATTTCGCATATATCTTACATTTAAATTTGCATGCTTAACATATATCAAGATAGCAACTAACATACGACTTTACTTGCATATCACATTCAGGGAAACACAAGCACACATATTAACCATACAAGCACACATGTTAACCATACAAGCACACATATGGGCACTTTCCAAGTGGTACGTGGAATTGTAGCCCAAGTACAGACCGCACTACCGTCCATTCGGAATCGGCTACGGAATTTACGTCTGGGTTTCCATCCGATATACCGCAAGAAATAATACTCAAATGTTATCATGACACAAGCATATGAATTGTAATATATCAACATATTTGTATTTATACATGTGGAGATAGCTACTAGGAAAACTATGCATGAAATCTAATGAAAAAGACTCAGTTCAGTGTGTTCGCGTTCGTGTAGCGTTCGTAAACGCGTTCGAACGGAAATGAAACAGAATGTTCACGTTCGAGTAGCATTCGTAACGCGTTCGCACGGAAATGAAACAGAATGCTCACGTTCGAGTAGCGTTCGTAAACGCGTTCGAACGGAAATGAGACAGAATGCTCACGTTCATATGGCGTTTGTTAACGCGTTCGAACGGATATGAGGCAGAATGCTCACGTTCGTATGGCGTTTGTTAACGCGTTCGAACGGAAATGAGACCTGACACATGATAAGGCAAAAACACATGCGCGTTCGAGTTGCGTTCGTAAACGCGTTCGAACGGGAACAGACCTGATGCATGAAATGGGACGCAATACATAAACACAAAATAAAAGGGCGCGGCGAAGTACTGCCATAAAGGTGACCTTTTGGGGCTCTTGATCTCTCAAAGAGAGGACCTTTAGACCAACATACTAAGCCCATGCGCGTCACATCACACATACAAGAATAGAACCAATCATATCAACCAAGTATGCCCGATTGAACACATCTGACATCCAATCTGAACACACATCAACCGCGCGGCAAAGCATCGTGGTAACAGGTTTTAACCCCTCCCCATAAGGGATCTTTCATTCCACTTACTAAGCCCATACGCTTGATTGAACCATACATAAAAGATAAACTCAATAACATCAAACTAAGTATGCCCGATTGAACGTATCTCGCATCCAACCGAACACACATCAACCGGCGCGGCGAAGTAGTGTCACAAAGGTGGCCTTTTCGGCTATTTGTCTCCCAAATGGAGGACCTTTGAACTAACTCACTAAGCCCATGCGCTTGGTTGAATCATGCATAACTAAACAACATATTGAATTCAAGTAAGAAAACTAAATAAACAAAAGCAACACAACAAAAGAAAGATGGTGCCATTTACCCAAGCGGTACGTGGAGTTGTGGCCCGAGTACAGATCATATTACCGTCCATTCGGAATCGGCTATGAAATTTATGTCCGGGTTTCCATCCGATATACCGCGAGAGTTGACACATCTCTCATTCATCCAATACCCACAACATACATCATACACACAACAGATACCACAAATACAGAAAATATAATCAAAATAAATGACCAGAAAATAAAATGAGAATAAGTGTGAAAGATACCCTCAGGTCTAACCTTTTAAGTCGTCTCTCGGACTCGCGTTCCACGGAAATCGAAAGGGGGTAAAGCTCCGCAACTTTCTGGTCCACTGGTTCAATGTCCTAGCTCACTGCTTCGCTGTTTTGCTTACGGTTCGAACTCCGTTCTGCTCCTATTCGGCTTCTGTCTTGCTGCTCACTGCACGGGCCACCTGTTTTAACGTTTCCAATAAACTATTCCAAGTTTGTGTGGGTTCTTAGTGCAATTATATGTGATTATTTTTAAGATTATCTATACAGTTTTTATGTTACTGTTTTTTAAGGATTTGGGCTACTGTTTTAAGGTAATCTAGGAGGTTGCTTGGGCGTGTTTTAGGATTCGGCTAAGGGTGAGTTTGGTGCTTTAGATTCGGCTATGGAGGGTGGTTGTAGGTGCTTTGGATTCGACTATGGAGGGTGGTGACTTGTGGTGGTTTCTTTGTTTTCTTTCTTGTGTATGTGTGAAGTGTTTTCTCTTTTGTTTAGTCTTGGGTGTGTAGAGAGAGTCTAGAGAGATTTCGAGAGAGTTTGAGTGTGAATTATATGTGTCAAGGAGAGGATAGCTTTGGTTATGGGTTGTTTATATAGAGAAGGGTTAGGGTTGACAAGGAAGGGATTTTGTGCATTTAATTAGGATATTATTTAGTTTTAAACAAGGAAATCAAAGGATTGAGGGGGGGACAAAATATTTTAATTTAGGAAGTTGCAATATTTAAATTGGTGTATATCTTATTGAATTAGGAAGTCAAACATGTGATTGGCTTTAATTGGTTAAGATTGATTTTAATTAGGCAAATCTTCTTTTTAGTTTTAGTATATAATATATTTGATTTATTTATATTAGGCATGATTTTATTTTATGTTTTATTTAATTGGTAAATGATTTAAATATTTTACTTAATGTTAATATTTATTTATTTAATTTGGGATGTGTTTTATGGGCTTTGGGGAGCTAAATGGGCTGGGGTGTGAGGCTAGCAGCAAAACCAGAATTACCGCTCCGTTCGAACGCCTCATCGCACGCATCACGAACGTCCGCAATCTGCACGAGGTTCGAACGAAGTAACGAACGCAGCACCAACGAAGACAGTGAGCTTGTTTATCCTGAATTTCCCCTTCCGATATCCGTTTCCCGCGGCTTTCGTGACTCAAAAGGTAGTGCCTCCAAATGAGGCTCATCATCGGGTTTCACATGCGAAAATGAAATGCCTACAATCGGGTTTTGTCTTTTCGTATCAATAATGATGTGATCCTAGCAGCATGGATCGATTTCGTTTGTTTAGGCTTATTTATTATTTATTTTTATATATGGAACCAACATGGATGTCTGTTTTTATTTATTATTTGGGTTAGTTTATTTTATTTAATTATGGGTTCAAAATGGGCTAGAAATTAGGAGTTATGGGTTTTTAGTTGATAATGAGTAGTTTAGGGCTATATTAGTCTTTTTAGCTCTCTTAGGGTTTGAGTATGTTACTATTTAAACTCAAAAACAACTATTAATGAAGGACCCTATTTTTTGTGCGTGAATAGTAACTTTTTCTTAAGATTGAGAAAATTTTTATCATCGTTCAGTGATTGAACAAAGACTTATCAAAGGGTTGGCATCCTTTGTGGCGTCTGATTTGCTGGCAAAATTCGTCTAAGGCTATCTCCAAGGGTTTTCAAGGACAGGTTCTTTGAGGGTCTACGGGATCTTGGATCGGATTTCGTCTGTTTCGTATCATGTTTCGTATCAATTGGTATCAGAGCCAGATTTCAGGTCTGACTTTTATCTTTAATTTTTTCCGTTTCTTCTTTTGTTTCTCTCGGCCTCGCCAATCTTATTTTTGTTGCTGTAAGTTTGCCTGCAAAATTGCATGCTGTAAGTTTGCCTGCAAAATTGCATGCTGTAGTTTGCCTAGAATTGCGTATCAATAAGCCAAAACAAAAACAAAAAAAAAAAGTCTCAAAGCAATCATGTTGAGAGGAGTATGTACATTTATGTCACGGAGCGGAGGTCAGTGATTCTTTCTCTTTTAACACCACAACAAGCCTATAAAGATCAATTAATAATGAAGAGGAGAAGTGAGGTTGAAAAGAGGAAAAAAGAAAGAGATGTCGAATGCTTAGCACATAAACTTGCTAGTGATATTGTGAATGTAAAAGAAGAAAATATGTGCATGATAGTGAGTGAGCAAGCAGTGAAAAGTGAGTGTGATGCTGAAGTTATTTCTATTACTGAAGTGGATGACTTAGTTGTTGCTGGTGATGATAAATTTGAAGCTCAATGCATGGCTAAATGTATTGATGAAACTACATGTGTAGTTGAATGTGTTGAGAGTTTTGAACATGCAAATGTGAGTAGTGAGTCGGGAAACACATGGGTAAATACGTGTGAGAGTTTTGTGAGTGTTAAGCATGTAGAATTTGTTGTGAATGAGATTGAGAATGTGAACTTAATTAGGAATCTCATTGGGAAGGAGAGTGCAATAAAATTAGATTTTGCGGAAGAGTATAGGTAAAAGGGAACAATACACAAGCATTATTGTACTAACATTGACATTTTTCTTCCATGTGATTTTTCCTTGTTCTAGAATAATCGTCCAATTGATTTTATCATTACTATCTATGATCCGGGCACAGATTCGAGTACGAATCCTTTTCAAGAGAGGGAGAATGATGTGATCCTAGCAGCATGAATTGATTTCGTTTGTTTAGGCTTATTTATTATTTATTTTCATATATGGAACCAACGTGAATAACTGTTTTTATTTATTTTTTGAGTTAGTTTATTTTATTTATTTATGGGTTCAAAATGAGCTAGAAATTATGAATTATGGGCTTTTAGTTGGTAATGGGTAGTTTAGGGCTATATTAGTCTTTTCAGCTCTCTTAGGGTTTGAGTATGTTACTATTTAAACTCAAAAACAACTTTTAATGAAGAACCCTATTTTTTGTGCGTGAATAGTAACATTTTCTTGAGATTGAGAAAATTTTATCATCGTTCAGTGATTGAACAAAGACTTATCAAAGGGTTGGCATCCTTTGTGGCGTCCTATTTGCTGGCAAAATTCATCTAAGGCTATCTCCAAGGGTTTTCAAGGACAAGTTCTTTGGGGGTCTACGGGATCTTGGATCGGGTTTCGTCTTTTCGTATCATATATATAATATATATATATATATATATATATATATATATATATATATATATATATATTTGCAATATCATTGATCCATGTAGCGAGCTTTGGGCCAGTAACTCCCAAACCAGTTGGCTTTAGGGCACTAGGTGTTAAAACACCCTTACAGACTTAATAACTCAGACCTCATATTTTTTTTTTACTCATTACTTTTTGAGATGCTTCCTCCAATTAAACTAAGCATTAAATATTACAAACTTTTCAATTATAGCTTATGTCCGTATGTTACTATGCATGTTGATAATACCTGCCAATTGAGCATATGATGATCCATTTTAGTCAGTATTATGGAGAATTCACAAATTAAATAATTCAAAAGGAAATAAACAAAAATTAACTTGTTCCGAAAAAATGGTTTGAGATATGTCTCAGGAGTGAAAACTCATTACTCAGCTATTTCTTACCAATTTCACCTTTTTAGTCAAAATAAAAACACAAAAACGCAAAATATTTTTGTATTTTTCGAAAAATTTTGGATTAAAAATAAAAAAAAATACACAAACTAAAAACAATGTACTGATCAACTAATTCCCTCCACCAAACCTAAATGAGACATTATCCCCAATGTCTTAAACAGTAGAAGAAGAGTTTAGAAGATAATACCTGGTTAGCTGAAATTCTACAGGAATTTAAAGGTTAAGATCCATATATTAATCCGACGCCTCTTACCACGATCATCTTCGGACTAATTTATCTTTGAAATGATAGGGTCAACTTGTGGTTCATAGGTTAAGATTTGGTCAATTAGATCCGGAGCAGTTCTGGCAGTGAAGAGGAGTTCTTTCATAGGTTTTGACACGAACCCATTTCTCCGGGCATCATCAAGAAACACACAAAGAAAATCATAAAATCCTTCAACGTTGTATAGTTCAAGCGGTTTCTAGTGTATGTTCAGGTTCGCCCAAGATAACACTGTAAATATTTCCTCCAATGTACCCAATGTAGGGGTTTTTAGGGGGGAATATCGGTAACGCAGCGGAAGCGGTGAAAAATCAAATTTTTCGATTTCAAAACTTTTTCTCGGATCAATTAAATAAACATATTTATTTAATTATCCAATAATCAAATTATGAAATAAAATTCAAATAAATCATATTTAAGTGAATTTACCAAATTGCCCTTATATTGGTATTTTGTCCATTTTAGTCCGAAATTGATCTAATCAATTTTGAATGATTCTAAATCATTTCTAAGATGAACTTAGCATGTTCAAAACATCAAAACACCAAAAGCACCAAAAATCCCATTTTCTTAATTCTTGGCCGAATGCATCCATTTGGTGCCATTTTGTGCACTTTGTCATTTCATGCATCAAAACACATCAAGATGTAATCCAATGAACATGAAACTTTATATGCATCATATAAACATCCAAATACACAACATATATGAAAAGCCCCAAATTTGGAATTGGTCATGAACCCTAATTTTTCAATTTCATCAAATTGGACAAATTAGACCAAATTGGTTAAATCCAATACTTCAATCATGTTTCTCCCATCCAATTAAAGTCTCAACACAATGAAACAACTCAAGATCAAATCTAGGTCATCTAAGAGTGGGTCAACAACTCTAGATTAGCAACATGGTTTCCAAAACCTTAAAAGAAAGCTTATAACTACAATAGTCACAATCTTCCTTCATCATACATGCTCAACACTTCCATCAAAACTTAAATCAACAAAAACACAAGGAATAAAGAAATAAATAACCTAAGAACATCATATGTTAAAGCCTAGATCCTAAGGAACATTTTCCTTTCTAATAGCAAGTTGGAAAAACTCACTAAAATGCAAGCTTTCTTTGATTTCTTCTTTCTTTCTCACAAGCTTCCTTTGCTTCCATTAATGGAGTTTTTCTTTAAAGTGTATTAGGTTAAGAATGAAATGAAATGAAAAACAATATATATACTTGCACAAACAATGCTTGGCCGAAATTCACCTAGACTTGTACAAGTTTATAAATTTCATTTCCATTTCATTTTCATTTGATCAACTTTAATAAATATCTAAAGCCTTTTAAAGAAATTAATATAAAGTCAACAAATGCAACTAAGAAAATATATCTCTTATATATTTTCTAGGTCATGGCCGAATTTAATCAAAAATAAAGGAGAAAGACATTTTAATTTTCAAACAATTTTGAACAAATATCTTAAGAAGTCAAAATCAATTGACAACCTTTTCCTTTAAGGTATAAGTCAACAATTGCAACTTATAATCATTTCCTAACTTTATCATTTGGTGAGATATTTATATTTTAATTATATTAATCATTTAACAATTAAATAATTAAATAATTAATTAAATACAAATATATCAAATATATGTATTATATTTACTTTAAATATCTCAAATACATATATTAATGATATATGTCAAATACCTTTATTTGACTATTTATTAATGTGTATTTAATAATATCATATATTAAATACAAATACACATTAATTAGGAAATGACGGTTCGGCCCGTTGGCATGTATTTTTCGTTTAACGATTAAACGATTTATAAATAATCATCATTATTCATAAATGTTGCTCTAGTGCTCTACGAGTATGTTTCATTATTGAGACTCTCTAGATTCAGGTATATCCGTCACGAAATCCAATTTCGTGTCCATAATCTATCCACCCGTAGATTATGACGATCACAGATAATCTCGCTGAATCATACAGGTCGAGGTCATTGCATACGTATAATCCCTCCGTCACAGGTATCCAGATAATCCCAGAGATATAGATGTGAACGTCAAATCTCTATAGGTATTATCTCATCGACGTATCTATTAGCAATCTCTAAATAACACTTGGAACTTACTTCCGATGTATACTGTGGCCACAGATTTAACAGACTGCTAAATATATATGGACTACCTATGCTCTGTACACAGAACTGACGGATCCTATCTTGACACACACAGGATATCCTGAGGATCGATCCACACCCAACGAACAGGCGGAGGTCTGATCTAAATAGATCGGTGACGTGACTGCCATCTAAGTGTGGAGGATGTCTCATACATCCACAGTGGTGTCTCAAGTCGAAGGACCACTATGCTACTCAACCCGAGAAGATTCTTATTGACGTTGGTGTACCATCCATTAAGAATCTTCGGTGAGCCGTTCAGTGTTTATCCACTATAAACACCTACACATCTATACGAGTCTCCATAGACTCATGGTTCATTGGGATAAACCATCGGACCTAGTCACGATATACGACATGTACTGGTCTTAACGGATTTGACTAACCGACCCGTGTTAGCAAATCTTGACCAGGAACTATGTTTGATAATATACATATAGCAGTGACACTTCCCAATGTCAATTACAAACTAACTTTGTAACTGTGTACTGCATTATATATTATCGGGCCTTTGTCTAATATATACATATCACTAAACCACATTTAGTTTCAATCTAATCATAATCAGATCGAATACGTATATAAGAACAAGAGGTGCAACCAAAAATAAGTAATATTATGGAATAAAGGGATGTTCGTATTCATGAATCAGACATAAATACGGCCCGGATTGGCGCTCTAAGCACCAACCCCAACACCCAAGCCACCTGGCAAAGCAAAAAAAGCATCAGCACGGTTAATCATTTCTACCAATCGTTCAGACATACCTGGCACGATCAGTTTATCTCCGTTTGATGGTCCAATAAGATTCGACTCTGCCAAAGGTTTTGGGATGATTCCCAAAATGTGACTGCCTCCTTCCTGTACGGCATTTTAAACGATCCCCATTAGTCCAAGATTGCCTCTGCCATATACTAAGTGTATATTCCTTGCAGCTAAGACTCGACCCAATTCCCGTGCTGCTTCTATGTATTGCGGCTTAACACCAACACTAGTACCGCAAAACACACAGATGTTTTCAACTCGTCTTCTTGAAATGGCTTCCATGTTTTACTCTGGATGTCTTCAAAAGTGCAATGATGAGTTGAATTTATAACACATGAAAAGGGTGAGTAAAATAATAGCACTAGTACCTGCCAAATGAAAATGATTAGTTAAACAGTAAAATAAATCGTGATAGTCAAAAAGGTCTGGATCCTGTCGGAGAAAATAAAAGAAAACAACAAAACAAATCACAATTATCAGGAAAAGACAAAGAGATATAATATGTACAAGAAAATTAGCGGCTTGATTGACGTCTATGCGTCAGGGACAAGCTTCCCATCCAATTTTCTTTTAAATTGGCAAACATGGTATTTTTGAGTCAGATTCCCAAGACTTAACTGTTGTATTTCTTTTTGAAACTGTGCAAATAACACACGAATTTCGTGATACACATATCCACAGGGATGCGTCTCAAGAGTTTTAGATATATCATCCAAAGACTCCTTACTCAAGCCATCCCTAATGAAATTAATCTTATCTTCGCGGTTATCAGACATCATTCCTAAAGAACGACAACGAGTATCACAAAACATACGAGCACATTTATAACAAACACATATTCTTTTGGCTCTTCTTTTTTTAGCATAGGTGCTCCTTCCTAAACCAGGCAGATGTGAAATAAAATAGTCAGAAGACTTACCTGCCAATCAGACCCGTGATTCAATAATCCAACGAATGTCAGTAGGAATACATTTGATCATCAGTTCCTCATCCGTTAAAAACGAGCTTTATAAACTTTCATCAGAGATTTTTGAGGGAGAGAAGGAAATTGCTTGTGAAGATTTACGAGAGCTTCTTCCATCGTGAAATGACTTTACTTGTAAAAATTAAACACACCAGATCACAATATATACAAAAATTGAATGGGTTGCCTCACTGCGAGCGCTAAGTTTAACGTTGTCAGCTAGACGTGACTTCTCGAACGTTAAGCTGAATCTGAAAGTGTCTTTTTGTCACTCAAATGATTCTCCCCAGTAGTGATTGACACGCTTGTTTTTAACCTTGAAAGTTTTGTTGGAGTCAGGATCACGTATCTCAACGGCTCTATCTGGTAAAACCTTGGTGATCATAAATGGATCTTACCACTGTGATTTTGGCTTCCATGGGAAGAATTTCACCATTGATTTGTTTAACAGTACCTTATGCTCTGGTTCCAATTGTATGCGTATTAACTTCTCTTCATGTCTTTTCCTTGCATTTTCTTTGTACAATTTGGCATCCTCAAAAGGCTGATTGTGAAATTCCTCCAATTCGTTGAGCTGGTGGAACTTTTTCTCTTATGTTGCTTGTAGTGTAAGAATTGGCTTTTTCAGTGCAAAAGACGTTTTATCTTCAGGCTCCATAGACAATTGACATGTTTTAAGTTTGTCAATAGAACTTTGCATTGCATTGGAGTTCTGAATGGTACTGTGTATCACATCAAGTTTGAAACATTCCTCATTCTTTTCATCATCTGGGAAATTCATGGCCTTGAAAACATTGAATGTTACTTCTTGATCCTGTACTCTCATGGTTAATTCTTCTTTTTGTACATCAATAATGGTTCGACCTATAGCCAAGAATGGTCTCCCAAGGATGATTGGCACATCTGCATCTTCCTTACTATCAAGGATAATAAAATCTGCTGGGAAAATGAATTTGTCAACCTTGACCAGCATATCCTCAACTACGCCTATTGGAAATACGAGCGTTCTATCAGTAAGTTGTAGAGAGACTGAGGTGGGCATTGTTTCTCCAATCTGCAGTTTCCTGAAAATAGAAAAAGGCATCAAGTTAACACTTGCACCTAAATCACATAAAGTCTTACCAAAGTTATGTTCTCCTATGATGCAAGGAATGATGAAACTGCCAGGATCTTTCAACTTTGGGGGAAGCTTCCTCTGAATGATGGCGTTGTATTCTTCTGTCAATGTTACTGTCTCGTAATCTCCCAATCTCCGTTTTCGTGAAAGAATGTCTTTCATTAATTTTACATAGCTGGGCATTTGTTCCAAGGCTTCTGCAAATGGAATGTTGATGTGCAGCTTTTTGAGCACCTCCAGGAAACGAGCAAACTACTTGTCCAGTTTGTTTTTCTGAAGACGCTGAGGAAAAGGTGGAGGTTGAGTGATCTGTTCTTTTTCCTTTGCTTCTTTTTCCTCCATCTGTTGCTTTGTTTCTTTTGGGACTTCCTCAGCAGTTGTTTTGGCTCCAACATCTTTGTTGATTTCAGTACCGCTTTTTAACATGATGGCATGACACTGCTCCTTCCCTATGTTCCTTGGATTTGGTTCTGTGTTGTTGGGAAGATTCCTTGACAGTCGGTAACTCTGAGCATTGGCCAGTTGTCCGATTTGATTCTCCAGTGCTTTGATGGAAGCATATTGGCTCTGAAACATAGCATCGTACTTTTTTAACTGAGTCAGCACTTCTGCTATTCCCGGTTCATTTGCCTGCTCATGGCCTTTGTTCTGTTGCTGGAATCCAGGTGGTGGATAGTTCTGCTGTTGGAATCCATGTGGTGGATTGTTCTTTTGCCCTGAATTGTTGCTCAATGAAAAATTGGGATGATTCCTTCACCCTGGGTTGTAGGTGTTGGAATATGGATTGTTCCCATGTGTGTTGAAATTATTGACAAAATTCACCGTCTCTTCAAGTTGGTTCGGCTCTGGTGCTCCTCCATATGGTGAACTTGTCGATCCAGTGGTAAGAGTTTCCATGAATTTGCATATCTGATCCAGCTTGGCGTTGACTGATGTAATGGCTCCACTTTCATAAATTCATGCAATTCTTTGGATCATGCTCATTTCTGTTGGCCACAAGGAATTATTGTTGGCCATTTCTTCGATTAGGTCTCAGGCTTGATCTTCTCATTTTGCCATTAAAGCTCCTCCAGCAGCAGCATCGATTGTGGTTCTCATTATTCCAGAAAGTCCATTATAGAAAGTTTGGACTTGAAGCCATTTTGGAATCTCATGGTGAGGACATTTCCGGAGTAAATCTTTATACATTTCCCAAGCTTCATAGAGAGTTTCTGATAAGAAAATAACAAAATCATTAAGTATCAAATACTTTGCTAATGATTCTGACATCCTATAGCACTTATATGGAAGTAATTTAAAGGTATTTTCATCTTATTAATTATGTTGTTCCATTTATAGTTTATCATCGTATGTGACTTCAATAAGTCAAGTCTTTTCTACAATAGTCAACAACCAATGTTACACACTAAGTAATAAACAATTTTATTACTCGAGATCGTAGAAAAAATATTCTATCAATAGAATATAATATTCTATCAAATAGAATATAATATTCTATTAAATAAAATAAATGATAAACTTCTACTTGTACCTCCGAGGCGCAAGTAATATCAATTATATAACCATTATACAAAAGATAGATTCAAATCTCAAACTTTTCAAGATTCGAATTTTCTATTTATACATATCATATACGTAACTGTAGAAACAAAATTAATATTAATTAAAATGATGAATTAGTGTTATTGGAGCATAACCCCAAGAGTATTGAAACTAATTCGGTAACTCTCAATATTAAACGAATCAAATCATATAAGATTCAATTTCTTCCATCAATCAATTCCATCAATATGGAATCGTGGAAGAATTATATTGAAGTCAGAATTATATTATTCGAATAACCTTAGAACAAATGCCATTAATTCATATGTTTGATCGTATCAAACATCTTTGAACAATTCAAAGATTCACGATGAATTTTAAAGATACAATTTTCAACACTTCAGATCGAATATCCTTGAACAAGTCAAAATATTCTATCTGTGTTTCATCAGAAACACGTAACTAAGTCATGACAGTTAATTGACTAAGTTACGAAGTAAAGAAAACTACCTTAAGCAATTACAATTCATTAAATTACATACATCCAATGTATCAGTTTAATAATTTTTCTGGTCCAATGATAGTCATTGGTTAAATGAGATTTAGTCATTTTCCCGAATACAATATTCGTTAAATGGATAAGGATATGTGGTGTGATCTCATATCAGACCATCCTTTACTATATGGAATAAGCATCCAATCTTAAGAGATAAAATCTCATAAAATAATGTTCTAAGTTATTTACTTAACCGAATACTTTTCTTAATGTTTATATATTCGTAAATGACACTACTAGTCATTTTAAAATATGTAACAATTGTTTGCATAGAAAAATTAACTATCAAATAGTCGCAAGTTCTGATATCAAATATCGAACCAATCATTCAACAATATTTTAAATAACTAGACGAGAGATCTGATATCCAATATCTACAGTTGTCGTATTATGAAAATCAGTATTTTCTATACACAACTATATGCATCTTCTTTCTTTAGCTTTATTATTTACTTTCAAATTATTTACAACCTTTGCAAATAATCGAAAAATAAATAGTGTCTTACACGTGACCTCTGAATGTCACTAAAGCCAAAAAATGTCATTATTAGATAAACAAATACCTAATGAGGTTTTTTTTTAATGCTAGTGAAGAATCTCGTGACGTGAACCAATTCATGTCAATCTTTACTGCATAAGAAACTATTATGTCTAGAAGGATTATATCGATATCTATTTTAATCTAGAACCTATTCTAGAAATCTGCAATCATAATTGAAGTCAGAAAACATATATATATATGCATGAAGTGAATAAAAGTTTAATTCTATCAAACAACTAGATAAGAAAACAACATGAGCGACAATTTAAATAATATTACACACCACATAAGTTAAGGATTTTTAACTTAGCAGTGTCTCCCACTACTTTATGTAATACCGTAATCCCCAACGGAAACGAGAATTCAATAATTAAATTGAATTCCATTATGGGAAGTGGACCCCATGAATATATTTCGACTCACAGCTTTGGCACGTTCTCGCCTACGTATATTCATTAGGTAGACAACTCATTGTCAATCACACTCACTGTGACTCATAGGATCGGTCCTGATCGTTTCTCGTTATGACAGCTTTGGCACGTTCACAAGGAGGCGTATCAAGGTTATACTTGTCAATGACAAACTCAAGCTACCGATTTAGTCCTGACAACTTTGGCACGTTCAGGATTTCCATTTTCATTTGAATTTGTCTCTTATCATATAAGTTCTACCGGCGCAAATGAACTACCTTCAACTATAACTGCACAGCTTTGGCATGTTACAACCATAGCATCATGAAAATATTTACATATGTATTGACAAGGCGGACGAAGAAACAAGTATTCCTAATACTAGTCATTTTCTTAAAACCTTATTTAAATTGGGGATTTTCCAACAAAAAATGCTTTTACTTTATTTAATCAAATTAAATAAACACATGCATGTATAAATTACTGATTTAAACTAAACATTGAATTTTAAAGGGCTATTCATATCAGGCGTCCAGGATCAGACTCGCTCTGATACCATTTTTATTGGGGTCAAATCAGAGAGGCGCAGCGGAAGGAGCGCGGTTCGGGTGAAATCGTAGTTCAAAATTTTTAAACTTACGAATAAATTATTCAATATCAAATATTAATAATTCATTCATATTTCACCTAAACATATTTATTCGATATCAAATAACGATATAAATAATATAGAAACACCGCGAAACTTTTACGAAAACGTTTTTCCGCAAAATAGCATAAAACGTGTTTCTGGCCGAACCAACCAACCAATGCTCATGGGGACTGCCCAGGTCAGCCCCTAAAATATTTGGACAATACGTAGGCTGCCCGAACAGTGACCAGTTCGCTGTTTGGGCCGCCGTTATCCGGTAACGCCGTTTTTCACCGTTTTCGTGTATTTTCACTCCGAAATAATTTCCGATAAATATTTTTCTTTGGAAATTAAAATAAACTAATTTATTCTAATTACTCAATAATAAAAACTGAATTTTTATCAGAAAAATCAGATTTATCATTAATTACAATAAGACCCCAAAGTTTTGTAATTTAATCATTTTAGTTTTAAATATGTCAATTACATATTTAATTGATTCCAAATCAATCCCAAAATAATTTTTACAATTTTGCAACAAAACCAGAAACTTTTTCAGATTTGCACAAACTGCCCAGTAATTTTCCCAGAATTACGAAACAGCCCCTGAACTTTTCATTAATTGTAATTTGGCCCAATTTGTTTCAAAACACATTAAGATCAAATCCAATCAATCCCAAATTTGACACAACATCAAATATACATCAAATATATCATATATGAAAAGCCCCAAATTTTAATGGGTTAAGAACCCTAATTTCATAAATTACTCAAATTGGACAATTTATATTAAATTGACAAAATTCAACACTTTAATCATTCAATTACCACACTAATCAAGTCTCACCATCATGAAATTAATCAAGAACAGTTCTAGGTTAATTATGAATGGCTAATCAACTCTAGAATGACAACTTTAATTTCTAATTAATTTATTTAAGCTTAATTACACTAATAAGCCCATAATTAATCATACATGCATAACATCCTCAAACAAGCTTCCAACAAATTAATTACAAACTTAAAGAGTAGAGAAACAAACTTAACAACACAATTTGAAGTTAAGAATAATAGAAACATTTTCTATGTAGAAGAAAGTGTAAGAAACTTACAAAAAATCCAATTTTGGCTTTGTTCTTCATTTCTTTATTCAATTTTCTCTCAACTCTCTTTGTAAAATATTGTTGATGTTGTCTTTTAGTATGAAAAAGAATCAAAACAATTTTGATATATCAATTTTTCACTTAGGCGTGAATTGGCTTTAAAAAACAAATAACAATTATTTTCCTTTTGTTTGATTTTAATCGGAACAAGTTTTGCTTTAATAAAGTAACCATTATCTTTAATAAAGTAAACCAAAAAATGTTCCAATAATATCAAGCCAAATAAAAGTAAAATCATTACAAAGGATATTTATTTATTATTAATTAATTATTTAACAATTAAATAATTAAGAATTAAATACAAATATCTTAAATATATGTATTATATTTACATTAAATATCTCAAATACATATATTAATGATATATATCAAATACCACAATTTGATATTTAATTAATGTGTATTTAATAATATCAAATATTAAATACAAATACACATTAATTCGGAAATGACCGTTAGGTCTCGATTGCATGTTATTTTTCGTTTAACCACTAAACGAGTCATAAATAATCAGTATTATTTATAACAGTTGCCCTAGTGCTCTACGAGTATATTTCATTAGTGAGACTCTCTAGATTCAGACATATCTGTCACGAAATCTAATTTCGTTGTTCCATAATTCACCCACCCGCAAATTATGACGACCACGGATAAACTCGCTGAATCACAGGTCGAGATCACTGCATACATATAATTCATCCGTCAGAGATATAGATAGAAACGTCAAATCTCTATAGGAATAATCTCGTAGACATATCAATTAGCAATCTCTAAATAACAGTCGGAACTCTCTCTTCCGAAGTATAGTATGACCATAGATTTAATAGATTGTTAATCACAAATGGACTACCTATGCTCTGTACACAGAACTGACGGATCATTTCTTGATACACACAGGATATCATGAGCATGAGTCCACACCCAACGAACAGGTGGAGGTCTGATCTAAATAGATCGGTGACGTGACTCCCATCTAAGTGTGGAGGATAACTCATATATCCACAGTGGTAACTCAAGTCAATAATCATTATGCTACTCAACCCGAGAAGATTCCTATTGACGTTGGTGTACCATCTATTAGGAAATCTTCGGTGAGTCGTTCAGTGTATATCAAATAAACACTTACACGTCTATACGAGTCTCCCAAGACTCATGGTTCATTGGATAAACCATCGGACCAAGTCCGATATACGACATGTACTAGTCTCAACGGATTTTACTAACCGACCTGTGTCAGTAAATCTTGACCATGAACTTAATTTAAGGATATACAACTTATAGTGACACTTCCCAATGTCAATTACAAACTATGTTGTAACTGCGCACTACGTTGTAAATCCTAGGGTCTTTGTCTAATATATATACATATCACTAAACTAGATTTAGTTTCAATCTAATCAATCTAATCGAAATTAGATCGAATACGTATATAAAAGACAAGAGGTGCTTCCATTAAATTATTAATATTATGGAAAAAGGTATTGCTCGTATTCATGAATCGAACATAAATACGATCGTGATTGGCGCTCAGAGCACCAACCCCAACAAAGCTTACTGTAGGACACAGAAACTGGACGACACATGCTGTTCTAGACTCAGGGCCTAGTTGGGAGTACGGAGTAGCCCACAGGGGACTAAACCGGAGAATGATGGAGTCGCCACCCGGTGTGAACCGGGAAAATGATTTAAGGCCGCACTCACCCCTCGCAAGGGAAGACCTCAAACCGTTGGGTTCGGAATGGTCCCTTACTTATGTCATTTGTAATGATTGGATTTGTGTAATATTAACCTAGTTTACGAGGCATGCATTGGTGGAGATTATTCTAAGCGCATTACAACTTAAATTCTTGATACAAAAATAATTAATCACATCACGCTTAAAATAAAACAACATTACAACAACATAATCATGCTTCAAATACAAATTTAAGTGAAATGAAATATGTGAGCCTATTAAGTGGTACGGGGCGTTATATCCCGAGTGCAAACCATATTACCGTCCATTCGGATTCGGCTATGGAATTTATGTCCGGGTTTCCATCCAATATACCACAAAAAAGGAACACATATTCCATTCACCCAAAATTACATCACGTACTAATTAATAACATTCATGCGACCGAAACATAAATTGCATTTATTTCGTGTAAACTAATTCTAAATGACATGCTAAAATAGCCAAATAAACTACATGTATTTCTATGTCATTATTTCATGTAAACTAATTCTAAATGACATGCTAAACTAATCATTCATGTTAATCAAACAAAAATACATTTCTTAAATCATTATTTCATGCAAATAAGTTTCATACAACATACTAAATTAATTTAACACATTAAACACATAAAAATACATTTTTCA
>SKCR01001637.1:0-40909 GCA_019454045.1 Zanthoxylum bungeanum | reverse complement strand
TCAATTGATTTATTAAGGCTTGGGCTTTGGTCAATGTGGGTCATACCCAATTACCAAGCCCAAATAAGGAATCACCTAAGTGCCATAAAACCAATTTCAAGCCCATAAGGCCCAATTAAATTATTCAAGCCCATTATATTATATTTGGACTTAATGGAGTGATTTAAGGCCCAAATTGGATCCAATCCATTTGGCCCAAATCTACTTGGTCCAACCAAGCCCATTATGCCCAAATACAATATTAAAAGTCCAATTAACCAATTAGCCCATTAATTAAATTTTTAATATTCCAAACATTAAAATTCCAATTAATTAAAGTGTAATATCAAGATTACATATTAAACCAAATATCCAATAATACCCATTTAATTTATTAATCATGTATTGTTCAAATAAATGTCCAACATTAATTTTAAACAAAAAATCAACTCCATTACATGTCTTATGTATTCGGCCAAGGTGAGTTTTTGTGTATCGATTTGTATTTCAATCCGATTGAATTAATCTATCTACGCCCCATACACGTTCTAAGTCATCCAATGATCTTATACACAAAAAAATATCAAACCACTCCAAGTAGTAATACATTCGGCCAAGGCATTGATTTGGGGGAAAATCATCCAATGCATTTTTCATGAAATTGATTCCATATAACATCATGTTATACACATGCAAGCATACTTATAATCAAATTTCATAAGAACATGCTTATATCAATTTCATCATGCCATTCGGCCAAGGTGTATATATTGGGGAAAAATCATCCAATGCATTTTTCATAAAATTGATTTCATATAATGTCATGTTATATACATGCAAGCATACTTATTCATCAAATTTCACAAGAACATGCTTCATCAATTTCAATATCACACCCATTCGGCCAAGGTAGAAATTTTGGGGAAAAATCATCCAATGCTTTTTCATAAAATTGATTTCATATAATGTCATGTTATATACATGCAAGCATACTTATTCATCAAATTTCACAAGAACATGCTTCAATCAATTTATCACACCCATTCGGCCAAGGTAGAAATTTTGGGGAAAAATCATCCAATGCATTTTTCATAAAATTGATTTCATATAATGTCATTTAACATACATAAAGCATACTCATTCATTCATCAAATTTCACAAGAACATGCTTCAATCAATTTTACCCAAATTTTAACCTAAAGTATTTCATGCTTAACCTAGCTCAATGATACCATTGTTGGTTTCTATAATATGTCCCAAACAAAGATTAAGCATGTGAAATACTATAAAGAATATATATTAAACATGAAGTATGCGGATCATCATACTTACAATGCCTTGTGATGAAGTAGAAGATCAAATGGTAGAAGCTCCAAGTGATGGAGGATTCGGCCAAGAGGAAAAGAGAAGACTTCAAGCTCCAAGCTCTTGTATTCCAAGCTCTTTGAAGGTTTCCCTATCACCTCTTTTGATCCCTTGCTTGTGCTAGCAAAAATGGAGAGTGGAAGATCAAATCTTCCTTGCCCTTGACAATGGAGCTCTCGGCAATTTGAGAGAGAAGAGAGAATTTTGTGAAAATGTCTTGATTAATTAATCTTTGTATTACCAAAATCAATTTATATTTATGTTATAATTTATTAATTAATAATAAATCTATAACATAAACCATGCAATGGCTTAGAGTGTCCAACACTCAAACTCCATGCAATGCTTTTGAGTGAAATGCACACTATCTCCATGCAATGCCTTAGAGTGTTTTATACACTATTAACATGCAATGCCATATCAATGACAAGTGTCATGTGGGCCCCCACACGTTTCCCAATGAAAGTGGGCCCACGTCCACTCACCGCGTTCGGGTTCGATATTTCCGAAATACCGAGCTTGCGTCGCGACGTTAATTAAATCGGATTTAAAAAAATAATCGCTCCTAGCGAAATTATTATTTACGTCGCTTACGAATTAATTCTCAATTAACTCGTATGCCCGAATTAAAATCTAATTTTAATCTCGCGTCGAAATCGAATTTCGATTATTATATCGAATATAATAATTTTATCGATTAATTCCAAATTAATCGTTCTCTCTTTCTAAATAAGGCACTTTATCCGAGATAAAGTTTCTCCGCAATTAATCCAAGATTAATTAAGTTCGAATCAAATATCATAGGTGAATCTTCAGGAAGCGACCCAAGAGATCTCCGGATATTTTGGCAGTAAATACGGTCGTCGGATAATCCGAACACGTACGTACCTCGTACTACGTCTTTACCGATTCACAAGACAAGGTTGGCTTCTAGCAAAGCGCCATGCCTACCCAATTCTCCAGAAAATATCTTATAGGAATATAAGATCTGTATCAGGCGTAGTATACCGTAGTATTGCGTACATCGATCCAGTATCAGATGGTCACATGCTAGGCCGGGGCTGGAGATGTGTCTGCCCCGTACGAAACATATATCGGACATCAAGCAACTAGTCTCTTTAAATCGGACAATCCTGACCTTGTCATATTGTCCCGACGGTTGCAACCTTTTATAGAGTACTAGTTCTGTGTCCTGCGTGATCATCACCTCCATATGTCTGAAGCGATACTTCCATCTTGACATCACATCCAGTACACTACGATTCTCGATAACCCAGAAGAGGTGTACACAGAACCGGTTAAGGTCCCCAACCACCAAAACTAAAGTTTACCGATTGTCGCAAGTACTAGCGATGTAAGTCTCAGGTTAAGACCATATACCTACCACCCTGATGCGGCCTCCCATAGACACGCAGACATACTACCAATGGGATTCCGCGGGGTCTATCCAGAGCGAAGCTGTTTTCCGTACCATCGGTAAAACACAACCTCCTATCGCACTTGCATAAGTATCCAATACTTAAATATATGAGAACTATGCCGTCGTGCCCTCACAACGTGCACAGCGCAATACTAGTCTATTCCGCATTATCGATGTCCAGTCTCGATAATACCACGACTAGGGATATTTAATGATTAAACCTTTGGGGACCGATACTGTCTCATATCATTCTCAGTCCAGGTACTAATCATATGGACTTTCGCCATTATATAAGTCAAAGTAAATAATATTACAAACGGCAAAAGGCAACTCATAATCACATAGTTAATTTTGTACAATAATACAATATCATTTACAAACAGTGACGCTATGGGACATAATGTCTAACAATATATATATGTTTTATTTATTTATTTTTTGAAAATAAATGAATAATATATATTACTTTTTCTTTTCCCTTTTACATTTATTATTCGGTCCTCTCTCTCTCCAACATGCAAGGCATACAGTTTCTCTTTTCCCTCTCATTTTCTTCTCCTCTTCTTCACGGCTTCAAGCCGATTTTCTTCTTGATTTTTCTGGTTTCACCGAATTTTTTAGAAGCAAATTGAAGAAGACTTAGTGCTAGCACACCATGAGTGATACATAGGTGATAGGGAAGTGTCTTCATGAGCTTGGTTTTATTTTGAAGCTTGAAGCTTTGAGCTTCAATGGAGTCCATGCATGGCCGATTCTTGGAGGAACCAAACCAGTCCAAACCGAGCAGCCCACTGCCTTGGAGAGTTGTTGCCGTGAGCTTGGAGGAAGCAAAAACGCAACTTGTGTTCATTTCATCAAAACCGAATTCAATGTGAGTATATTCCGCACCTCCTTTGTTGTGTTCATATGCGGTTTTTGTGCATGATTTGTTGATCTTGGGACTTTGATTGAACTCCAACAATGGTATCAGAAGCTTTTGATGCATGAAAACCGAATTAGGGTTCTTGAGCAAATTTGGGGCTTTTTGATTTTAGCTTGATTCTGACAAATTGATTGTTCAATAATGCTTATATATGATTGAATTTGAGTTATATGTAATCAATTTGATAAAAAATTGATTGGATTGATTTTCCCCAATTTGCTTATTTTTGGTCAAAACTTTAATTTGGGTAAACTCGATTTAGGCATGATTTGGTTGAATTGTTTGATGAAGTATGCTTGAATGAGGTTGAATTGAAGTTGTGCATGATCAATTTCAAGAAAATTGGATTAGATCAATTTTCCCCAATTCTTTAGGTTGAACATGAAACTTGAAATGGGGTAAAATGTGTTTGAGCATTTTTTAATTGAATTGGATGTTTAAGTATGCTTAAAACATGTTTAATTGAGATTGTGTGTGATCAATTTCATGAAATTGGATTGGATTCAATTTTCCCCAAATTGGAGGCTTGGCCGAAAATTACATAACCCTAATGTCTTGGTAATTTTGTTTTGTTTGATCATTGGATGACTTAAAACAATTGGTTAATGTTGTTTTGAAGTTCAATTGGATTGAATTTTGATTTGGAACATTTTTTCCTTTAAAGTGGCTTGGCCGAATTTTAAGGGACATGAAATTCATTGTGATTTTGTTGTTTGATTCATTGGATGAGTTGAATTGATTTGGTAAATGATGATTGTGGATTCAATTGGATTGAAACCGAATCGAATTGAAAAACCCCTAATTGCCGAGACTTGAAAGCATGTAAATTGGGTTTGATTTTAATTGAATTGTGTTGGACACTATTTGGTTGTTAAAGTGCATGATTAGTTAGGCTAATTGATGTTTTAGAAATGTTAATTGGGTAATTGATTGTGTATTACACTTAGGTTAATTAATTATGAAATTGGAATTTTATAAGTTAATTAATTTGGGCTTGATTTTGGAAATTGGGCTTGTTAGGTTGTAATTGGGCTTTTGAGCTTTGTTGTAACAAAGTTGGGTTTAGGCAAAATTGGTTGGATCCAATTAGGCCCAAAACCGAATTCAAAAGGTCCAATTATGACTTAATGGACCTTAATTATTTAATTGGGCCTAATGGCCAAAATTAATTTAAAGGCTTATGGGGTAACTCCCGGATTGGACTTTGGTTGCGGGTTTGACCCGAGTGACCAAAAGTCAACTCCTCAAGAAATTAATTAAAAGCCATTGGACTTTAATTAAATTAATATTGGATATTAATCGGGCTTTGAGACCCGTAACGATTAAATTTGGAATTTAAGTCGTAAAGGTTTATTTTATAAA
Organism: Zanthoxylum bungeanum; assembly: GCA_019454045.1. Lineage (NCBI taxonomy): Eukaryota > Viridiplantae > Streptophyta > Magnoliopsida > Sapindales > Rutaceae > Zanthoxylum > Zanthoxylum bungeanum. The sequence goes on along the minus strand of SKCR01001637.1, from coordinate 35,861 downwards.
GTGTAATATTTAATTTGGAATTAAATAATGAATTAGAATTAAATACGTATTAAATTGGATTTAATCATGTAATTTAATTTAATTAGTAGAAATCGTACTTTGAGTACATGTTCGCAATACGAGTTTGACTCGAACAAAATCAAATCTTTGTTTGAACATTGGATGATCACTAATTATCAAGATTAATTAATTTGATTAGATTGATTGATAACATGCTTGTATGAATACATGGTTGTGATGTTTGAATAATGTATATCGGATGGATATTAGCTGGGTGGGGCGATTTTGGAAATTGTAATAAATTTGATTTATTAATTGGACCTGCGTGTCCAGCCTTATCTCCTATTTCATTGTATTCTCTTCTCACCTATTCCCCTCTATGTATATGAGGTTTCTTTAGAAGTGTAGTGTAACGGGTAGAAGTAATACTAGTGCTAGCTTGAGTGAGAAAGGAGAGATTTGATCTAGGATCAATGTGTAAAGTATCAATCCGCATATCATTATTATTTATTTTCATATACGCTTTATTATGTATTTAGAATGCATGTTTAAGGGTGTATGATGATGAGACCTTAACAAAGATAATCAAATTGATATCCAATTTGCACGCCAAAAACCCTCGTTTTATATTAAGCAAATATCCTTCCATTGAATGATTCTTGTTCAAGATCCGAAGTTGGCATTGGTTTTTATTGGCCAAAGTCAAGGCCTTTGTCAATCAAGGATGTACTTGAATCATGAGAGTTTTGTTGCATATCGGTGTCTTGTCCAAATCGTGATTTTTATTGGCCAAAGTCAAGGTCACTTTTTGTCCAATGACATTGATTACGAAACTTTCCTCGTCAATGGGTCCGCCTTAACTGGAATCATTAGGTTTTTTGGCCAAGCCAAGGCCTAGATGATTCAGAGGATAGGGTTAGGAAAATGTAATGGATACATTGACATTATACATATGTTTCGGACTGGATGTCCACCTAACCGGATCTAGGAATTGGATGAGATCCAATTGATCATAGAGATCTACCTAAGTTAAATAGCATACAGCTTTATTGGCCAAAGTCAAGGTTGTGTGTTATTTAACGGGATCCTAGCCCACTAGGAAACGCGGTTTCCCGAGTTATCCACCAGAGGGTTAGAGACTCGACGAAAAATAGTGGGAGGCAAGTATTAAATTTGCAACATTCGTTCGAATACTCGCTAAACACGCTCATTTTATTTTATTCGTCATATTAATCAAAAGTATTAGTTGGACTAATATTTTATGTTGTTTTAAAACAGTTGGACTGTATTATAGTTGATTATATATAATGGATTATATTAATCAATATATTTGAATTAATTAATTTCAGTTTACAGTTGATTTTATAATTGGATTATAGTAATCAATGTAATTGAGGTAATTAATTTGGACTATATTGATTATATAGTTGGACTATTATAATCATTATAATAAATAGTCACTAATCGTTGATTAAATAGTTGGACTATTGTAATCAAGATAGAATTGAAAAGAAGGATATTTAAAATATAATCTTGGATTAAAATATTTTAAATGATTTAATTTTCAAATTGGGAATAATTTCAAGATGGTCTTGGAAATTAATAATTATTTTATTTGAAAATAATGAATTATGCCTAAGCCCGGAGTTAAGCGAATAAGTGGAATATGAAATTTGGAATATTCATATAATGATAACTTTAGCGCTTAATCCATTATACTTGTCAAAGTAGACTCCCTAATTTCTGAATCAGAATTAAGGATTAGGTCTTCTAGGAAGATAATAGAACAATCCTAAGAAGGAATTGAAGACGAGCAAGGCTCTTACTTCAAAATGTTTATCATAATTATGTTCACAACTAGTATTGAAATTGGATTTTAAATACTTAGTGTGATACATAAATATGTACTGTTGTGCAGAATCTGCTTTAAGCAGGATACTGACTTCAGATGAGATTACTCTGCGAATCGGAAACGGGACGAAAGTCGCTGTTTCGACCGTAGATACCTAAGTTTAGGAACTACCATTTGGGTGTGTACTTAAATTAGGAACTGTTATAATGTAACTAGTTTGACTAGAAACATTATCTCTTTATCAGTGTTTAACCCACTGCGGGTGAACCTTTATATTCTAAAACACTAAAGTGTTTTATTATATAAAGATGATACTGAGATAAATACATTAGATGTAAATAACAGAATTTATATTTTGAATATAATAAAATCTCAAAAATATAAATGACAAATAAATAGCTCAAATTGATTTGATCAATAGATACTTATTTATGGCATTGTTGTCTAGGACACAATTAAACGAGACACGTCAGTTAGACGGTGTGTCCGAACTAAAACCGAATTTTGTTGGACATGATAAGGTTTATCACGAGTCGCTCTAAGCTATCATTTCTTCAAAATGATATGTATTAACAGTGCAAAACTTATTAGAATAAGGTTCCATATAAATCTGTTTGACAGATATCATATAGGATATGAACAGGAAAGAAACGGGGTTTCTTACTCCTAATAATTTGGGTATCCCAGGCATAACGTTTGGATGATACCAAACTAAAAACCCAAATTGGATAAGTGCCAATATAGGTTATCCTGAAGGAAACCATAAGTGTAGTACTTAGAAATCTCACAAGAGAACAATATGATTGTTGCTCACCATGCGGTTTTCCTGAGAGGAATACCGATATGCAGTGGTCAGTGGGAGGATAGTGATACTCGATGAAAATCGGAGTAATAATATGTTCATGGCACGAAGTCATTAATGGAACATAAATAGTTCATCTATGATGAATCTATACCATTAATCTTCAAATACACAAGAAACTAGTAGATCGGATAGAGTCAGAAAACATCCTAGGGTATGGGTTTCTGATCTAACCTCATTAAGATGTCAATCTTATGGAGGTGTACCATCCGACTACGTTTAGAGGAAGTGATACGAGGTATCGACTCTATATTACGGCAAAGTGCCATGAATCCGAAATGGATTCCATGTATAACAACTATTTTGGATACTAGTGTTGTACCATAAGGCATTGTGCCTATGGTACATTAAACGTCTTCAAGGAAGACATACATGGATGGCAACATACCAACGTACAAAGCTAGGCTTTTGACGGAAAGGTATCGTTATCAACATTGTGTAATAACGGTTCAACCTTTTACCTGTTGCCATGGTAAATCCATTTTGAAAATGCTTGAAAATAACTGTATATTTCATTTATAAAATGTGTCAGTTATAAATCAAAATCGCTTTCCTGAAAAGGAAACCTTTTGGAGGATGTTTACAACATCCTGACGATTTTGTATAACCGACAAACAAGGTTTGCGGGTTATTCGATCCATGTTTGGATCAATGCAAGCATAAGGTTCTTGGAACTGACGTTTTGAAATAATCATAATGGTTTATGATTTAACTCAAAACGAAATAATTCTTGTGTATATAAGGAGGTTAGTGGGAGAACGCACTGACAGTGAAATTCCTATAAAGCAATTGGTGAAAGCTTGGCTTTCATAGATATTCTTTAATAGAAATTCTCCGTAGAATTCTGGGAGTAACAACCTTTATTCAAGGAATAAAGATCTACTGTGATAGATTTGGAGTTGTTAACACTCTCTGGAAATTGTACATTTAAAATGTACCTGTAATGGAGTTTCATATGCTTCGAGCATATGGAGTCACAATCGGGTCAATCCAAGTGATAGTCACCGGATTGAAGTTGAGAACATCTGTTAGTATCTTAGAGAACTAAAGATGCTATCTTAAACTATGGAGAAGGAGAACTTGTAGTGACTGGGATCACTACTGCAAGTTTCCAAACAATTAAAATACTACGGTACTATAAAGTTTGAATAACAGGGACAGTGAGCTGGAAATCTTCCTAGCAAGATAACTGTTGCCGAATAAACAACAAATGCGGATTATTGCTGCAGCTGAGGCAGCAATAGAAGACCATCTGGGTCGAAAATAAATCTAATAAGATTAGATAAAGTTCTGTTAGCAGCTGAGCTAGGCGTCAGCGTAGGCTAAGGAATTAAAGGTCTCATCGACGATCCAGATATATACTTCTATATCATCTGATTCGTTCGGATCATACATCGTGGCGATGTGATGATCGTGTAAATCACGTGAGACGATAATTAAGCAAATCCGCTGACGAAAACCTTTCCTCAGCAATTTGAGCGAATTGTACATGGTTCGGGTGTTAGACACTCGAGTGACTGGCTATGTGCCAATGGGAGATTGTGGACAAAATGACCCATAGCGTCACTATTTGCACAGATCATTGTGTTGTTGTAGCAAATTAACTATGTGACAAAGAAATTACACTCTCATCATTTGTGATTAGATCACCATAGATATATAAATGAAGAGAGGTCCCTATGATTAGTTCCTGGATGAGATGATATGAGACAGTATCAGTCCACGAAGGATTAATCATTAATATCCCTAGCCGTAGTATTATCGAGACTGGACAACGATAATGCGGAATAGGCTAGTATTGCACTTGTGTGCGTTGTGAGGGCACAACGGCATAGTTCTCATATATATAAGTATTGGATACTTATGCAAGTGCGATAGGAGGTCGTGTTTCACCGATGGTACGGGAAACAGCTTCGCTCTGGATAGACCCCTCGGAATCCCATTGGTATTATGACTATGTGTCTATGGGAGGCCGAAATCAAGGTAGGTGTGTATGGTCTTAACCTGAGACTTACATCGCTAATACTTACGATAATCGATAGACTTTGGTCTTGGTGGTAGGGGACTTTAAACGGGTTCTGTGTACACCACTTCTGGGTTTATCAGAGAGTCATAGTGTATTGGGTGTGATGTCAAGACGGAAGTGTCACTTCAGTCATATTGGAGTTGATGTCACGCAGGAGGATACGGTACTGGTGCTCTTGAGTGTTGCGCAACCAATCGGGATATTGTGCCCAGGTCATGTATATCCGATTATAGAGACTATGTTACCAGACATCCGACATGTGCTTCGGACGGGGCAGACACTTATCCAGCCCCAGCCCTAGCACGTGACTATCCGATACTGGGCCGATATACACAATACTACGGTATACTACGCTTGATACAGATCTATATATTCCTGTAAGAATATTTCTGGAGAATTGGGTAGGCATGGCGCTTTGCTAGAAGCCAACCTTGTCTTGTAAATCGTACAAACGTAGTACGAGGTACTTACGTGTTCGGACAGTCCGACGACCGTATTTACTGCCAACATATCCGGAGATCTCATGGGTCGCTTCCTGAAGATTCACCGATGACGTATGACTCGCACTTTGATTAATCTGGGATTAATTAGAAGAGAGAGATAGAATTAATCTGGGATTAATTCGATGAGAGAGAAAATTATCTGGGATTAATTGCGGAGATATTTTATCTGGGATAAAATATTAATTAAAGAGAGAGAACGATTAATTTGGAATTAATCGATAAAATAATATATCGATATATTATAAGAAATTGGATTTTGACGCGGAATTAAAATTAGATTTTAATTCGGGCGAACGAATTAATTTAGAATTAATTCGTTAGCGACGTGAATAGTGAATTCGCTAGGCGTAATCACTTAATTACGACGCGACGGAAAATTCGTTAATTTGGAATTAGCGAACCCGAGCCCGAGAGTGATTGCGAGCGCATTCGCATTTCGAATTCGAGCGCGGCACGCGAGTCACATCAAGCGTCAAATCGTTTGTCACATCATGCGTCAAATCAATTGTCACTTTGAGTGATGTGACTTGACAACATGTCACTTGATTAAAGTGATGTGATGTGACTTAAAGTAAAAAGTAAAGGAGATGGAATATGAAAAGGTTTGGAATATATATATATGTTTTATTTATTTTTTGAAAATAAATGAATAATATATATTACTTTTTCTTTTCCCTTTTACATTTATTATTCGGTCCTCTCTCTCTCCAACATGCAAGGCATACAGTTTCTCTTTTCCCCTCATTTTCTCCTCTTCTTCACGGCTTCAAGCCGATTTTTTCTTTTGTTTTCTGGTTTCACCGAATTTTTGAGAAGCAAATTGAAGAAGACTTAGTGCTAGCACACCATGAGTGATACATAGGTGATAGGGAAGTGTCTTCATGAGCTTGGTTTATTTTGAAGCTTGAAGCTTTGAGCTTCAATGGAGTCCATGCATGGCCGATTCTTGGAGGAACCAAACCAGTCCAAACCGAGCAGCCCACTCTTGGAGAGCTGTTGCCGTGAGCTTGGAGGAAGCAAAAACGTAACTTGTGTTCATTTCATCAAAACCGAATTCAATGTGAGTATATTCCGCACCTCTTTTGTTGTGTTCATATGAGGTTTTTGTGCATGATTTGTTGATCTTGGGACTTTGATTGAACTCCAACATGGACTATAGCAGACATTCGAGCCATTAGTCCAACATTTTGCATGCACAAGATTCTGATGAATGACGAGTACAAACCCACAGTGGAGCATCAATGAAGACTAAATCCAATCATGAAGGAGGTCATGAAGAAAGAAATCATCAAATGGTTGGATGCCGGCATCATCTACCCCATCTCTGACTGCACTTGGGTGAGTCATGTGCAGTGTGTGCCAAAGAAAGGTCGATTTACTATATTCACAAATGAAAAGAACGAGTTGATTCCAAAAAGAACGGTGACTGGATGGAGAGTATGCATGGACTACAGGAAGCTGAACAAAGCAACAAGGAAAGATCATTTCCGGCTACCATTACTTGACCAGATGCTAGACAGACTGACAGGACATGAGTTTGATTGTTTTCTAGACGGATACTCGGGGTATAATCAGATAGCCATCGCCCCAGAAGATCAGGAGAAAAGACTTTTACATGTTCGTATGGTACTTTTGCTTTCCGCAGGATGCCATTTGGATTATGTAATGCTCCTGCTACATTTCAACGTTGCATGATGGACATCTTCTCAAACATGCTGGAACAAAGTATGAAGGTTTTCATGGATGATTTTTCTACGTTTGGAGATTCTTTCGACCACTGCATGCAAAATCTGGAACAAGTGTTACAAAGATGCGAAGATACCAATCTGTACTCAACTAGGAGAAATTCCACTTCATGGTGCATGAAGGCATTGTCCTGGGACATCGGATCTCACAAAAGGGAATCGAGGTAGACAAAGCAAAGATAGACACAATTGAAAAATTACCTCCTCCAACATCAGTCAAAGGGATTCGGAGTTTTCTCGGACATGCAGGCTTTTACATAAGATTTATCAAAGACTTCATAAGGATTGCTAAACCTCTGTGCAATCTTCTGGAGAAAGATGTGCCTTTCAACTTCACCAAAAAATGTCACGACGCTTTTGAGATCTTAAAATAGAAGGTGGTCTCTACTCCCTCGAAGACTTGCCAAAGATCTCTAAACATGATTCTAGTGTGAATTAAACAAGTAAGTTGCAGAATACTTACAATGATCGGTTGGAAAAATTCAAAAAATTCCTTTGGATGTAGAAGCTCCAAGCTTTGAGATGAGTTCCAAACCCTTGGGTGAGTTTCCCTATCACCTTAAATTGACTCCCAAATTGCTAGCTTTGACAAATTTTGAAACAAAAAATTTCCTTCCAACGGGAGATAGTTTCGGCCAAATGGAGAAAGAAAGAATGAGAGTGAATAGTGACTTTAAAAGTTGTGTTGTTGGGTTGAATAAATACTTCATTTATAATGGCCAACTATTTCCATCAAATGTGTTTGACATTTGATGTAAGTTGTGGGTCCCACCCAATTAAATTCCAAATTTAAGTTGGCTAACACAACTAGACTTTGGGCCCAGGTTCGTTTAATCCAATTAAACAAATTTTTCCGTCATGACGTAATTAAATCCAATTTAATTAAATAATAATGTCTAGCAAAATTATTACGATAGTCGCTTACGAATTAATTCCAAATTAATTCGTTCGCCCGAATTAAAATCCAATTTTAATTCCGTATTGAAATCCAATTTCAATTAATATATCTGATATATTATTTTAGCCCAAATAAATAAATTAAATAGAAAAATCCAATTTAACTATTAAATTCATTTTGTCGATTAATTCCAAATTAATCATGTTCTCTCTTCTAGGCGAATTTAATCCCAGATAAATTCTTGCCACAATTCCCAGATTAATTTTCTCTCTCATAATTAATCCCAGATTAATTCTATTCGAGTCAAATGTCATTGGTGAATCTTTGGGAAGCGACCCAAGAGATTCCTGGATATATTGACAGTAAATACGGTCACTAGACAATCCAAACACGGGTATACCCCGTACCACGTTCTCACTGATTTACAACACATGGTTGGCTTCTAGCAAAGCACCGTGCCTACCCAATTCTCCAGAAGTATTCAACGAGGAATATATAATCTGTATCAGGCATCGTATACTAAGTATTGCGTAATACGATCCAGTAACGGATGTCACATGCTAGGCCTAGGGTTGGCACTGTGTCTGCCCCATACGAAGCATATATCAGATCACTAGCAACTAGTCTCTGTAATCGGATAATCATGACCTAGTCATACTGTCCCGATAGCTGCAGCATTTAATAGTACTATTCCGTATCCTGTGTGATCATCATCTCCATATGACTGAAGTGATACTCCCATCTTGACATCACATCCATTACACTACGATTCTCAGTAAACCCATCAGAGGCATACACAGAACCTGTTAAAGCTCCGGACGACCAAAACCAAAGCAAACTGATTGTCGCCAGTAATAGCGATGCAAGTCTCAGGTTAAAGATCACAAACACCTACCCTGATTCGGATTCCCATAGACACATAGTCATAATACCAATGGGACTCCGATGTGTCTATCCAGAGCGAAGCTGTTCCTAGTCCAATGGCTAACAGAACCTCTTATCACACTTGCATAAGTATCCAATACTTAAATATATGAGAACCATACCATTAAGCTTCCATAACGCGCACAAGTTTAATACTAGTTTATTTCACATTATCGATGTCCAGTCTCGATAATACTATGACTATGGATATTTAATGATTAAACTGTTCGTGGATTAATACTCTCTCATATCTTATTAATCGGGTTTAACCATATGGACTTTTATCATTTATATATCCAAGTAATCCAATTACAAAATGATAAAATATCAATTTCCTTTGTCACATAGTTAATTTGTACAAAAACACCATGTCTTTAACAAATAATGATGTTATGGGTCATATTTTTTCAACAATCTCTCACTTGGCCTATAGCCAATCACTCAAGTGTCTAACACCTGAACTATGTACAGGTCGCTCAAACATTTGCTGAGATAAAACTTTCGTCAGCAGATCTGTAAGATTATCATCTGATGCGATCTTTTCGATCTTGACATCGCCACGATGTATGATCTCGCGAATCAGATGAAACTTTCGAAGTACATGATTGGATCATTGATGAGACTGTGGTTCCTTAGCCTGTGCTATAGCCCAGCTCAGCTGCTAACAGAACTACTCCTAATCCAATTAGGAATTTATGGATCCAAACTGCTTCTTTTGCAGCCTCAGCTGCAGCAATATATTCCGCTTATGTTGTTGAATCAGTAACAGTATCTTTCTTGGAAGATTTCCAGCTCACTGTTCCGTTGTTCAAACAAAAAATATACCCCGATTATGACTTATAGTCATCTTTATCAGTTTGGAAACTTGTATCGGTGAACCCAGTCACCTCAAGTTCTCATTCCCATAGACTAAGAAAACATCTTTAGTTCATCTAAGATACATAAGGATGTTCTTTACAGCAATCCAGTGACCATCACCTGTATCGGTCAGATAGTGACTGCACATGCTTAAAGCATATGAGACATCAGGTCGCATACATGTTTGTCAATGTACGAGCTCTGGGAGAGTGCCAACAAATTTTAGATCTATCGAAGTAGATCTTTATTCCTAGAATAAATGTTGCCTTTCCCAGGTCTTTCATTGAGAATTTTAATGAAAGCCAAGCTTTAACCGATTGTAGCATGGGAATGTCATTGCTAAGAAGTAATACATCATCAACATATATGGCAAAGAATGTCAGTGCGCTCCCACTAATCTTCTTATATACACAAGAATCATCATCGTTTTGGATGAAACTATATTCTTTTATGATCTCATAAAAATGTTGGTTCCAAGAAAGAAATGCTTCCTTCAATCCATAAATGGATCAATTTAACTTGCAAACCTTGTTTGCATGTTTTGGCACGACAAAACTATCCGGGTGTTTCATATAAACATCCTCCAAAAAGGTTTCTGTTAAGGAAAGCGATTTTGACGTCCATCTGCCATATTTCATAATCGAAATATGTAGCAATAGCAAGCATTATCCGAATGGATTTCATCATGGCAACATGTGAAAAAGTCTTGACGTAATCGACACCATGTCATTGACGATACCCTTTCCCTATAAGCCTAGCTTTGTACGTTTGTATGTTCTCTTCCATGTCCGTCTTCCTCTTGAAGACCCATTTCCAACCAAAAGTCTTAACGCCTTATGGTGCATGAACCAGTGTCCAAACATGGTTGGTATACATGGAATCCATTTCAGACTTCATGGCATCTTGCCATAAAGCGGAGTCGATACCTTGTATCACTTCTTCATACTTAGTCGGTTCATCTTCCTAAAAAAGATTAATATCTACATGAGGTGAGATCATAAACCATACCTCTCAGGTTGTTTTCTGACTCTCTCCGACCTACGCAGTTCTTGTGCATTATAAGATTATGGAACAGTCTCATCCCTGATGAATTATTCGTGTTCCATGAGGGGGTCGGTCCCAGGAACAGTATCACTCCGATTTTCATCGAGTTCTACTTTCCTCCCACTTATCACTACATCTATGAATTTATTTTCAAGGAAAATTGCATGAAGAGCAAAAAATATCTTGTTCTCTTATGGGTTGTAGAAGTAATATCCTTTGGTTTCCCTAGGATAACCTATAAATAGGCACTTACCCAATTTGGGCTCTAGTTTGGTACCATTCAAACGTTTAACGTATGCGCAGCATCCCCAAATCTTCAGGAATGAGAAACTTTGTCTCTTTTCTGTCCATATTTCATATAGAGTCTGTCCAAAAGACTTTGACGGAACCTTATTCAAAATAAGTATTGAACTGTTCAATGCGTATCCACAGAAGGAAATCGGTATCTCGGTGCGACTCATCATTGACCTTACCATGTCCAAAAAATTTTGGTTTCTCCATTCGGACACACCGTTCAATTGAGGTGTTCCGAGAAGAGTCCACTGCGAAAGAATACCATATTCTCAAAAGTTTCTGACTTGTGTTTCATAAGATACACATAACCATAATGCGATGCATCATCCATAAAGTTTACGAAGTATTTATATCCACCTATAGCCTGGCTAGACATGGGCTCGCATACGTCACTATGAACGAGGGCTAACAGCTCGGTGGCACGTACACATTTACCTCTAAAAGGTGTTTTAGGCATTTTGCATAATAAACAAGATTCAAAGACATCATATGAATCAGGATCAAATCCGTCCAAGTATCCATTCTTCGAAAGAGTGGATATACGAGTCTTGTTAATGTGTCCCAGACGACAATGCCACATAAAAGTTTCATCTGTTTTACTCAATTTGAGCCTTTTGTTTGTCATGTTATATGTTTGAGATTCATTTATATTCAAAATATAAAGACCATTATTAACATCTGTTGTACATATCAAAATATCATCTTTATATACAAAACACCCAGTGTTCCTGAATACAAAGGTATAGCCGCATCAGGTTAAACTAGATACAGAGATGATGTTTCTAGTCAAACTATGTACAAAATAACAGTCACCTAATGTAATTACATGCCCCGAGGGCAGATTAAAAACATTAGCAGGAGAATGGCTTCAGGTGAGATCAACCAACGAGTCAGAAACAGGACGAGAGTCGCTGTTTTGGCCGTTGGCTTTTGTTTGTCATGTTATATGTTTGAGATTCATTTATATTCAAAATATAAAGACCATTATTAACATCTGTTGTACATATCAAAATATCATCTTTATATACAAAACACCCAGTGTTCCTGAATACAAATGTATAGCCGCATCAGGTTAAACTAGATACAGAGATGATGTTTCTAGTTAAACTATGTACAAAATAACAGTCACCTAATGTAATTACATGCCCCGAGGGCATATTAAAAACATAGGTGCCAACGGCCAAAACAGCGACTCTCGTCTTGTTTCCGACTCGTTGGTTGATCTCACCTGAAGCCATTCTCCTGCTAATTTTCATATCCTGCACATCAGTACATATGTGAGTACCACATCCAGAATCAAAAATCCAATTTTTAAAACCAGTAGTGGACATGTTTATTTCAATAATAAACATACCTGAAACCAGAGCCTTGCCCGCCTTCAATTCCTTCATGTGTGCCTTGTACTCACGGCAGTCACACTTCTAGGGACCCCGTTTGCCACAGTGTAGGCAGACATCATGGCCTTCTGGGATGTCGAAGTAAGATGTGCCTTGCGCTTCTTGCCCTTCATAAGCTCTGGCTCTGCCTCTTTCAGCATCGCCATTAACTATCTAAGATTTATCTCTTGGTTCATCATATTATAGTTCATATCCCTAGCAATCAGGCAAAGACTGTAATATCAAATCTATGGAAGTCTCGGCCTCGAAGGTTATGTCCAACTGATCTAGCTGTTCGATGACAGCAATCATCTGCGACACGTAGTGCTCGACAGACGTACCCTCTAACATACGTGAGCGAAAGAGCTTCTTTTGCAGTTCATACTTCTAAGATCTAAGGTTAGATATGTGAAGGTCCTTCAATTTCAACATCATACTATAAGGATCTAATCCTTTGTTCTGACGACGAAATTGAGGATTCATTGCGGCAAGCATGACGGATTGATCAGTAAAGTTATCATCACGATGAGTCTTCCAAAGCTCATGCTCTACTATTTGCTTAACTCCGGGCTCAGACCCGAGAGGTTTCTCTATGACATAGAGTAACTTCTCAGCCCTTAGGACTATCCTGAGGTTCATCTCCCGATCTGGAAAATTGGAGCCATTAAAGACATTATCGCCCATGATTATGTCCATAACGTTAATTTTTCTAGCCATCTTGATTTCTATAGTCCAACTATCCAATCAATGATTTCGAGTACACTCAAAATGTAATGGTTACTATAGTCCAACTATATAACCAATTACAAGTGGAGTAGTGTCTTGTACAGTATAGAAAGCAATAAATGATATTAGTCCAACTAATATTTATATAATGAGATATAAATATAAAAGAGCGTCTATTAGCGAGTATTAAACGAAATTACAAATTTAATACTGGCCTCCCACTATTTTTCGGCGAGCCTCTAACCCTCTGTTGAGTACTCGGGAAACATAGTTTCCTAATGGGCTATGATCCCATTAAATAACACGCAACCTTGACTTTGGCTAACAAGCTGTATGAAACTTAACTAGGTAGATCTCTAAGATCAATTGGATCACATCCAATTCCTAGATCCGGTAGGTGGACCTCCAAGTCCAAAATATATATCCAATATATTTCCTAACCTTTTCTGCTGAATCAACTAAGCCTTGGCTTTGGCTCAACAAGCTTAATGATTCCAGTTAAGTGTGACCCATTGACAGTGGGAAAGCTTTGTAATCCACGTCGATGTATAAAAGTGACCTTGACTTTGGCCAACTGTTGGACAATTATGACATATAGCGTCACTATTTGAGGGCACATCGGCATAGTTCTCATATATTTGGGTATAGGATACTCATGCAAGTGTAATAGGAGGTTGTGTTTTACCGATGGTACGGAAAACAGCTTCGCTCTGGATAGACCCCCTCAGAATTCCATTGGTAATATGACTATGTGTCTATGGAAGTCCAAAATCACGGTAGGTGTATTTGGTCTTAACCTGAGACTTGCACCGCTAATACTTGCGACAATCAATATACTTTGGTTGAGGTCGTCCAGGGCTTTAACAGGTTTTGTGTAGGCCAATATTGGGTATAATAAGAATCATAGTGTGTTGGGTGTGATGTTAAGACAGAATTATCACTCCAGTCATATGGAGATGATGGTCACATAGGATACAGAACTCGTTCTCTTAAATACTCGCGCTATCGAGATATTATGACTATGTCATGTATATCTGATTATAGAGACTAGTTACCAGACATCTGATATGTGCTTCGTACGGGGCAGACACAATTCCAGCCCCAGGCCTAGCACGTGATCATCTGATGCTAGATCGACATACACAATACTACGTATACTACGCCTGATATAGATCACATATTCCTATAAGGATATTTCTGGAGAATTGGGTAGGCATGACGCTTTGCTAGAAGCCAACCTTGTCTTGTAAATCGGTATAAACGTAGTACGAGGTACTTACGTGTTCGGATAGTCCGACGACCGTATTTACTGCCAACATATCTGGGGATCTCATGGGTCGCTTCCCGAAGATTCACCGATGATGTATGACTCACACTTTAATTAATATGGGATTAAATAGATGAGAGAGAAAATTAATCTGGGATTAATTACAGAGATATTTTATCTGGGATAAAATATTAATTAAAGAGAGAGAATGATTAATTTAGAATTAATCGATAAAATAATATATTTGATATGTTATACGAATTTGGATTTCGACGCGGAATTAAAATTAGATTTTAATTCGGGCGAACGAATTAATTTAGAATTAATTCGTTAGCGACATGAATAGTGATTTCGCTAGGCGTAATCGTTTAATTGCGCCGCAACGGAAAATTCGTTAATTCGGAATTAGCGAACCCGAGCCCTAGTGTGTTTACGAGCACATTCGCATTTCGAATTTGAATACGGCACGAAGTCACATCAAGCGTCAAATCGTTAGTCACATCAAGCGTCAAATCACATTTCACTTTGAGTGATGTGACAATTTGATTGATTGATTGAGTGATTGATGTGGTAGTTGAAATGCATTAATGGTTTTTTGCTTTTTAACTTTTTGGTAAATGGAAAAGGGTTTTGTTTTTGATTTTAATAAAATCAAAATATAAAAACAAAACATTTTTTTCTTTTCTTTCTCTCTCTCACCCATATGGTTTCCATTTTTCCCTCCTCTTCTCTCTCGGCTTTAAGCCGTTTTCTTCTTCTTCTTCTTCAAGATCGTGGCTTGGCCGTGAGAAGCAAGGAAAAAGACAAAGTGATAGCACACAAATGGGTTAATACAAAGGTGATAGGGCAGTGAACACATGTTCATGGAATCGTTTTTGAAGCTTGAAGCTTGGAGCTTCAATGGAGGTCATCAATGGCCGAATCTTAGAGGAGTAAAAGAGACCAAAACCGAGCAGTCCACTGCTAATGGGAGCTACTTCCGTGACCTTTGAGGGAGCTTAAAGGCTTGTGCTCTTCGTAGCATCCAAACCGATCATTGTGAGTATGTTTCCGCCATTCTCCTTTGTGTATTCACATGCATTTTTTTGCTTGATTTCATTCTTGGGACCTAATTAGAAACCAACAATGGTATTAGAGCTTATATCAAGCATGAAATTTTTAGGGTTTAAAATTGGGCAAAATCAATTTGAGCATGATTTGGTTGAATTGTTTGATTGAGTATGCTTGAATGAGGTTGAATTGGAGTTGTGCATTATCAATTTCAAGAAAATTTGTTTAGAACAATTTTCCCAAATTATGGAGGCTTGGCCGAAAATGTAGACTTCGAAATGTCTTGGTAATTTTTTGTTTTTTGATCACTGGATGACTTAAAACAATTGGGTAATGTTGATTTGAGGTTTAATTGGATTGAATTTTGAATTGGACAATTTTCCCCAAATTAAAGGCTTGGCCGAAACTTGTTGAATTTTGAAATTCATGGTGTTTTTTGATTTTGATTCATTGGATGAGTTGAATTGATTTGGGAAATGATGATTGTGGATTCAATTGGATTGAAACCGAATCTGATTGAAAAACCCCTAATTGCCGAGAAGTATAAAGCATGAAATGGGTTTGATTTTTTGTTAAATTGTGTTGGACACTATTTGATGTTAAAGTTCATGATTAATTAGGCTAATTGATGTTTTAGAAATTTTAATGGGGTGATTAATTGTGTATTACACTTAGGTTAATTAATTGTCAAATTTGGAATTTTATAAGTTAATTAATTGGGTTTAAATTGGATTTGGGCCTTAAAGGTTGTAATTGGGCTTTTGGGCTTGGTTGTACCAAGTCAGGCTTAGGCCAATTTTGTTGGATCCAATTGGGCCAAAAACTGCATCCATAAAGTCCAATTATGACTTAATGGACCTTAATTATTTAATTGGGCCTAATGGGCCAAAATTGATTTCTGGGCTTATGGGGTAAATCCCGGATTGGATTTTGGTTATTGGTTTTGACCCGAGTTGACCAAAATTCCACGCCTTAAAGAAATTAATAAAAAGCCCATTGGACTTTAATTAAATAAACATTGGATGTAATCGGGCTTTGAGACCCGTAACGATTGAATTTGGAATTTAAGTGTAAAGGTTCGTTAATAAAGTGTAATATTTAATTGGGATTAATAGTGAATTAGTATTAAATACAAATTGAATTGGATTTAATTTTGTAGTTTAATTTAATTCAAGAATTCGTACTTTGAGTACTTATTCGCAAAACGAGTTTGACTCAAGCAAAATCAAATCGTTGTTTGAATATTGGATGATCACTAATTATCAGATTAATTAATTGGATTAGATTGATTGATAACATGCTTGTGTGAATACATGGTTGCGATGCATGAATAATGTATATCGGAATATTAGATGGGTGGGGCAATTTTAGAAATTGTTGTAATAAATTTGATTTATTAATTGGACCTGCGTGTCCAGCCTTATTCCTCCATACTCTTTGTATTCTCTTTCACCTATTCCCCTCAATGTAAATGAGGTTTCTTTAGAAGTGTAGTGTAATGGGTAGAAGTGATACTTTGTGCTAGCGGGAGAGAGAAAATGGAGAGATTTGATCTAGGATCAATATGTAAAATATCCATCCACATATCATTATTATTTTATTTCATATGCGCTTTATTATGTGTTTAGAATGCATGTTTAAGGGGTGTATGATGATGAGACCTTAACAAAGATAATAAATTGGTTGGCAATTTGCACGCGAAAAACCCTCACAAATATTAAGCATTTTTTCCTTCCATTGAGTGATTCTTACTCAAGATCTAAGACTGGCATTGGCTTGTTGGCCAAAGTCAAGGAATTTGTTCGTCGAGGATGTGTTTGAATCACGAGAGCTTTATTCCATATTGGTGTCTTGTCCAAGTTATGGTTGGTTGGCCAAAGTCAAGACCACTTCTTGTCCATCGACATTGATTACGAAGCTTTCCATGGTCAATGGGTCTCGCTTAACTGGGATCACTAAGTTTGTTGTGCCGAAGCCAAGGCTTAGTTGATTCAGAGGAAAAAGGTTAGGTAATACATTGAATGTATTGGCATATATAAGATATATGTTTCGGACTTGGATGTCCCCCTACTGGATCTAGGCATTGGATTGGATCCAATTGATCTTAGAGATCTACCTATTTAATTATCATACAATTTGTTGGCCAAAGTCAAGATTGTGTGATATTTAACAGGATCCTAGCCCACTAGGAAACACGGTTTCCCAAGTACTCGACAGAGGGTTAGAGGCTCGCCGAAAAATAGTGGGAGGCAAGTATTGAATTTGCAATATTCGTTTAGTAACTTGCCATATGCGCTCAATCACAAATTATTTCGTCGTTAGATTAAATGTTAGTTGGACTAATATTTAAATTGTTGTTTTAATAAACACTTGGACTGTATTATAGTTGATTATATAATTGGATTATAGTAATCAATATGTTTGAATTAATTAATTTCAATTTATAGTTGATTTTATAGTTGGACTATAGTAATCAATATAATTGAGGTTAATTAATTTAAATTATATTTGATTGTATAGTTGGACTATAATAATCATTATAATATATAGTACCACAAATCATTGATTAAATAGTTGGACTGTTAGAATCAAGATAAATGAAAGATTAGTGTTTAAAACATAATCCTGGGTGAAAATGTATTTAAACGACTGTAATTTTCAAATTGGAAATAAAGTTTCAGGATAGTCCTGGAAACTAATAAATTACTTTACTTGATAAAATAATGTATTAGGCCTAAGCCTGGAGTTAAGCAAATAAGTGGAACATGATATTTGGAATATTCATGTAATGATAACTTTAGTGCTTAATCCATTATACTTATCATATAGACTCCTTAATTTCTTTATCAGAACTAAGGATTAGATCCATAAAGTATGATAATGAAATTAAAGGATCTTCATAGATTAGGTCTTAGAAGTACTTTTATTGCAATAGTAAACTCTTGGAGAGTTAATGGCTATACTAAATGAGACAAAGCCAAAGTTTGCAATAATGCATGTAGCGCAAGGCGCACCTTACTTCGATATTCTAGAAACCTGAGGCTTGGCCAAAGGCTACTGGAATGTGAAAAAGGCAAAGGCAAAATCATTATAATCTTCTAGGAAGATAAAAGGACATATCCCAAGAAGGAATTGAAGACGAGCAAGGCTCTGACTTCAAATATGTTTGTCAACATTATGTTCACTACTAGTATTAAAATTGGATTTTAGATACTTAGTGAGGTACATAAATATGTACTGATGTTCAGAATCTGCTATGAGCAGGATACTGACCTCAATTGAGATTATATCTACGAATTATAAACGGGACGAAAGTCACTATTTTAACCATAGATACCTAAGTTTAGGAACTAACTTTGCGGGTATGTACGTAAACTTAGGAACTGTTATAATGTAACTAGTTTGACTAGAAACATTATCTCTATATCAGTGTTTAACCCGTTGCGGGTGAACCTATATATTCTAGAACACTAAAGTGTTTTATTATATAAATTATGATATTAAGATAAACACATTAGATGTGAGTAACAATATAGTATTTAAATAAAATAAATCTCAAAACATGACAAACTAATAGCTCAAAACTGATTTGATCAGGTTGAAACTTGTATGTGGCATTGTTGTCTATGACATAATTTAAACAAGACTCGTATATCCACACTTTTAAAGTGTGGGTACTAGGACTGATTTGATTCCAATCAAATAAAGTCTACGAATCTAGTTTATTGGGCAAAGTGCCTAAAACACTATTTACTTGGTAAAAGTGCAAATGCCACCGACCTGTTAGCCCTATTTCATAGTGAAGCAAGTGAGCCCATGTCTAGATAGGCTAGAAGTGGATATGAATATTTCATGACCTATACGGATATGGCATCGCGTTATGGTTATGTGTTTCTTTTGAAACACAAATCGGAAACTTTTAAAGTTTCTACACGAAATAGACAAACAGATCGGGTAAAGTATTAAACCATCACGGTTTGACCATGATGAAAATACTTAAGCAATAAGTTTCTCAAATACTTGAAAGAGTATAGTATTCTTTCAATGAGGACTCCTCCCGGAACACGTCAATTTGACGGTGTGTATGAAATGAGAAACTGAATTTTATAAGACATGATAAGGTTAATCATGAGTCGCTCTGAGCTACCATTTCCTTCAACGGATACGCTAAACAGTGCAGAACTTATTTAGAATAAGGTTCCATAAAATCTGTTTGACAAATAACATATTAGATATGAACAGGAAAGAAACCAGGTTTCTCATTCCTGATGATTTGGGTATGCTAGGCATACGTTTGGATGATACTAAACAAGAACCCAAATTGGATAAGTGCCAAATGTAGGTTATCCTAGGGATACCGTAAGTATTGTACTTATACACCTCACAAGAGAACAATTAGATTGTTGCTCACCATGCAGTTTTCCTAAGAGGGATACCGATATGCAGTGGTAAATGGGAGGATAGTAAAACTCGATGAAAATCGGAGTAATACTGTTCAAGGCACCGAATCCTGATGGAACTTAAATAGTTTATCAAGGATGAAACTATACCATTAATCTTCGAATACACAAGAACCGCGTAGGTCGGAGAGAGTCAGAAAACAACCTGGGGTATGGTTTTCTGATCTCACCTCATAAAGATGTCAATCTTTTAAGGAATACCAACTGACTACGTATAAGGAAGTGATACAAGGTATCAACTCCCTATTATGGCAAAGTGCCATAAAGTCCGAAGTGGATTCCATGTATACCAACTATGTTTAGACACTAGTTGATGTACTGCAAGGCATTGTGCCTATTGGTACTATATAAGTCTTTAAGGAAGACATACATGGATGGCAACATACCAACGTATAAAGCTAGGTTTCTAGCGGAAAGGTATCGTTATCAACATTGTGTTGATCACGATTCAACCTTTTAACTGTTGCCACGGTAAATCCATTTGGATAATGCTTGCTAATTCTGAATGTTTCATTCATGGAAATGTGGCAGCTGAATGCCAAAACCGCTTTCCTTATCGGAAACCTTTCGGAGGAAGTTATAACATCTGATGGTTTTGTCGAACCATAACAAGCAAACTAGGTTTGCAGGTTATTCGATCCATAGATGGATTGAAGCAAGCATTAAGTTCTTGGAATTATCGTTTTGATGTAATCATAATGGTGTATGATTTAATTCAAAACGAAAAAAAATTAATTCTTGTGTATATAAGGAGGTTAGTGGGAGCGCACTGACAGTGAATGTCCTGAGTAATGATGATATATCATTTCTTGGAAATGATATTCCCATAATATAATTGGTGAAAGCTTGACTTTCATGATAACGACTATAAGTCGTAACAATGGTACTATAAAGTTTGAATAACGATACAGTGAGCTGGAAATCTTCTAAGCAAGATACTGTTACCGAATAAACAACAAATGAGGGTTATTACTGCAGCTGAGGCACCAATAGAATCTATTTGGGTCAATAATAAATATAATTAGATTAGATATAGTTATGTTAGCTTCTGAGCTAAGCGTCAGCACATGCTAAAGAATCAATGGTCTCATCAACGATCCAGATAAATACTTCGATATTCATCTGATTCGTTCGGATCATACATCATGGCGATGTGATGATCGAATAAATCGCATCAGATGATATTCATACAAATTCGCTGACGAAAATCTTTTCTCAGCAGTTTGAGCCAACCGTACATAGTTCGGGTGTCAAGCACTCGAGTGACTGGCTATAGGACAAGTGGGAGATTGTTGGACAATTATGACCCATAGCGTCACTATTTGTACAGATCATGGTGTTGTTGTACAAATTAACTATGTGACAAATGAGATTGCACTCTTATCATTTGTGATTAGATCACCAAGATATATAAATGATGATAGGTCCCTATGATTTATTCCTGGATTGAGAATGATATGAGACAGTATCAGTCCACGAAGGATAAATCATTAAATACCCCTAATCAGAGCATTGTCGAGATTGGACATCGATAAATGCGCAAAAGACTAGTATTACACTTGTGCGCGTTTGTGAGGGCACAACGGCATAGTTCTCATATATTTGGGTATATGATACTCATGCAAGTGTAATAGGAGGTTGTGTTTTACCGATGGTATGGAAAACAGCTTCGCTCTGGATATACCCCCTCGGAATTCCATTAGTAGTATGACTATGTGTCTATGGAAGTCCGAAATCAGGGTAGGTGTATTTGGTCTTAAACTGAGACTTGCACCGCTAATACTTGCGACAATCAATATAATTTGGTTGAGGTCATCCAGGGCTTTAACAAGTTCTGTGTACGCCAATCCTTGGTATATTGAGAATCATAGTGTGTTGGGTGTGATGTTAAGACAGAAGTATCACTCCAGTCATATGGAGATGATGGTCACATAGGATACAGAACTCGTTCTCTTAAATGATCGAGCTATCGGGATATTATGACTAGGTTATGTATATCCAATTATAGAGACTAGTTACCAGACATCTAATATGTGCTTCGTACGGGGCAGACACAATTCCAGCCCCAGGCCTAGCACGTGATCATCCGATGCTGGATCGGCATACACAATACTACGTATACTACGTCTGATATAGATCACATATTCCTATAAGGATATTTCTGGAGAATTGGGTAGGCATGGCGATTTGCTAGAAGCCAACCTTGTCTTATAAATCGGTATAAACGTAGTACGAGGTACTTACGTGTTCGGATAGTCCGACGACCGTATTTACTGCCAACATATCTGGGGATCTCATGGGTCACTTCCCGAAGATTCACCGATGATGTATGACTCGCACTTTAATTAATTTGGGATTAATTAGATGAGAGAGAAAATTAATCTGGGATTAATTACGGAGATATTTTATCTGGGATAAAATTAATTAAAGAGAGAGAACGATTAATCGGAATCAATGGATAAAATAATATATTTGATATATTATACGAAATTGGATTTCGACGCGGAATTAAAATTAGATTTTAATTCGGGCGAACGAATTAATTTAGAATTAATTCGTTAGCGACGTGAATAGTGATTTCGCTAGGCGTAATCGTTTAATTGTGTCGCAACGGAAAATTCGTTAATTCGGAATTAGCGAACCCGAGCCTGAGTGTGTTTGCGAGCGCATTCGCATTTCGAATTTGAATGCGGCACGCAAGTCACATCAAGCGTCAAATCACATTTCACTTTGAGTGATTGATGTGTTAGTTTGAAAAGCATTAATGGTTTTTTGGTTTTTGACTTTTTGGTAAATGGAAAAGGTTGTTTTTGATTTTAATAAATCAAAATATAAAAACAAAACATTTTTTTCTTTTCTTTCTCTCTCACACCCACACAGTTTCCATTTTCCCTCTTCTTCTCTCTCGGCTTGAGCCGTTTTCTTCTTCTTCAGATCTTGGCTTGGCCGTGAGACGCAAGGAATAAGACAAAGTGCTAGCACACAAATGGGTTAATACAAAGGTGATAGGGCAGTGAACACATGTGCATGGAATCGTTTTTTAAGCTTGAAGCTTGGAGCTTCAATGGAGGTCATCAATGGCCGAATCTTGGAGGAATAAAAGAGACCAAAACCGAGCAGTCCACTGCCAAGGGGAGCTACTGTCGTGACCTTTGAGGGAGATTAAAGGCTTGTGTTCTTCGTAGCATCCAAACCGATCATTGTGAGTATGTTTCCGCCATTCTCCTTTGTGTATTCACATGCGTTTTTGTGCTTGATTTCATTCTTGGGACCTAATTAGAAACCAACACAACAAAGTCACAATACCCAAGACATGTGATATATAACAAAGCCTTCATGGTTCAAACACATCCTAATGGACAATGATCATGACTTGGCAACAAATCAAAGTCAATTTTGGATCTTGAGAAAGAACCAATCAATGGAAGTAAAACATGAATATAGTGAGGGTTTTCCGTAAATGGCAACCAATTTATTATCTTTGATTAGGTCTCATCATACACCCTTAAGCATGCATTCTAAAAGCTTAATAAGGCGCGATAAAATTTAATAATGATATACGGATGGATATATAATACAATTTGTTCCTAGAACAAATCTTTCTATTTCCTCTCTCCCGCTAGCACTTTACATTCTTATACCTAATTACATAATACATAAAGAAACCTCATTTGCATTGAGTGGAATTGGTGCGAAGAGAAATACAAAGAGAATCTGAGAGGTGATAGGCTGGACACGCAGATCCAATTTAAATAAATACTATATTTACAACAATTTCCAAAATTTCCCCCGCCCAACTAATATCCATCTGATATACATTATTCATACAAATACATCCAAGTATTCACACAAAACATGTTGTCAATCAATCTAATCAAATTAATTAATCTTCAATTAATGACCATCCAATATTCATATAACGATTTGATTTTCATGAGTCCAACTCGTTTAAGAATAAATACTCAAAGTATGTATTCTTGAATTATATCGAACTATAATTTTAAATCCAATTTAAATCGTATCCAATACTAATTCATGTTTAATTCCAAACAATTACACTTATAATACAGCCTTTTTAGACTTGGATTCCAAATCCAATCCGTTTGGGTCTCAAAGGCCCAATTAGCATCCAATGTTATTTCAATTAAGTCCAATGGGCTTTCAATTGATTTTTTAGGCATGGACTTTGGCCATTATAGATCCAATCCAAAATGCCAAGGCCAATTTAGGAATCACCCTATGCAAAAATCAATTTTGGCCTATTAGGCCCAATTAAATTATAAAAGGTCCAAAAGTCATATTTGGACTTTATAGAAATGGTTTTAGGCCTAATTGGATCAAACCCAATTGTCGAAAACCATACTTGGCCCAACCAATTCCATTAGCTCAAATACAACTGAATTAAATTAACATAATATTCCAAATATCTCATTAATTCAATTAAATTGTAATTAACACAATTAATTAATGAATCTAATATTTCCAAAACATCGATTAATCTAATTAATCATGTTAAATATTTCAATTCATGTCCAACACAAATTGAAGCAAAATCAATTCTTCCAACATGCTTCATACTCACGGCAATGATCTCTAAGACTTATCAGTGTCTCTGATACCATTGTTAGTGTCTCTAAGACTTTCCAATGATCTCTAACCATGATTCCAGTGTGAATTAAACAATTAAGTTACAGAAAACATACAATGATCAGTTGGAAAAATTCAAAAAATTCCTTTGGATGTAGAAGCTCCAAGCTTTAAGATGAGTTCCAAACCCTTGGGTGAGTTTCCCTATAACCTTAAATTGACTCCCAAAGTGCTAGCTTTGACCAATTTTAAAACAAAAATTTTCCTTCGAAAGGAGAGAGTTTCGGCCAAATTGAGAAAGAAATAAGGAGAATTAATAGTGACTTCGAAAGTTGTGTTGTGTGTTGAACAAATGCTTCATTTATAATGGCCAACTACTTCCATCAAATGTGTTGACATTTGATGTAAGTTGTGTCGGACAGTTATGACCCATAGCATCACTATTTGTACAGATCATGGTGTTGTTGTACAAATTAACTATGTGACAAAGGAGATTGCTCTTTTAACATTTGTAATTAGATTACCAAGATGTATAAATGATAGAAGGTCCTTATGATTAGTTTCAGATTGAGATGATATGAGACAGTATCAATCCACGAAGGTTTAATCATTAAATATCCTTAGTCGCAGTGTTATCGAGATTGGACATCGATAATGCGGAATAGACTAGTATTACACTTGTGCGCGTTGTGGGAGCATAACGGCATAGTTCTCATATATTTGGGTATATGATACTCAAGCAAGTGTATTAGGAGGTTGGGTTTACCGATGGTACGGAAACAGCTTCATTTTGGATAGACCCTTCGGAATTCCATTGGTAGTATGACTATGTGTCTATAGAAGTCCGAATCAGGGTAGGTGTATTTGGTCTTAACTTGAGACTTTCACCGCTAATACTTGCGACAATATATATACTTTGGTTTTGGTCGTCCAGGGCTTTACAGGTTTTATGTATTCCTCTTCTGAGTATATTGAGAATCGTAGTGTATTGGGTGTGATGTCGAGACGGAAGTATCACTCCAGTCATAGTGGAGATGATGATCACGTAGGATACGGAACTGTTGCTCTTATATGCTGCAGCTATCGGTATATTATGACTAGGTCATGTTTATCCGATTATAGAGACTAGTTACCAGAGATCCGATATGTGCTTCGTACAAGGCAGACACGATTCCAGCCCAGGCCTTGCACGTGACATCTGATTCTAGATCGAAATACTCAATACTACGTATACTACGCCTGATATAGATCAAATATTCTAGTAAGAATATTTCGGGAGAATTGGGTAGGCACGGTGCTTTGCTAGAAGCCAACCATGTCTTGTAAATCGGTAAAAATGTAGTACTAGGTACGTACGTGTTCGGATAGTCCGACGACTGGATTTACTGCCAACATATCTGGGGATCTCATGGGTCGCTTCCCGAAGATTCACCGATGACGTATGACTCGCACTTTATTAATATGGGATTAATTAGATAAGAGAGAGAAAATTAATCTGGGATTAATTACGGAGATATTTTATCTGGGATAAAATATTATTTAAATAGAGAGAACGATTAATTTGGAATTAATCGATAAAATAATATATTCGATATATTATACGAAATTGGATTTCGACGCGAAATTAAAATTATATTTTAATTAGGGCGAACGAGTTAATTTAGAATTAATTCGTTAGCGACGTGAATATTAATTTTGCTAGGCATTATTATTTAATTAAATTTGATTTAATTACGTCGCAATGGAAAATTCGTTAATTCGGAATTAGCGAACCTGAGCCTGCTAATATTTGCGGGCGCACTCGCATTTCGAATTCAAGTGCGGCCCACAAGTCACTTCACACATCAAATCACATCGCACATCATTCAAGTGATGGATGTCTTGTCACTTTGAGTGATTGACAACCAGTCACTATTCATGAGTGATGTGAGTTGTTGGATTGCATTTATTGCAATTTTGCCTCCAAAATTAACTTAGCTTTTGACTAATTTTGGTATATGTTTTTCATTAGGTTTTTGAAACCAAAACAAGACATCACTCTCTCTCCCTCTTCCACATGTTTCGGCCAAGGGCCAAACATTATTCCTCTCTCATTTTCTTCAATAAAACCGTGAATAACAATAAGTGAAATGGAAGATTTGTTGCAAATCTTGCCAATGCTAGAACATGAAGAGTCATCCTAAGGTGATAGGGAACTAACTTATGAGCATGGATTCACCACACAAAGCTTGGAGCTTGGAGATCCTTCCATGGTGGTGACCGAATTCTCAAGGAGCACAAAGAGGACCTTGGCTGGGAGCTTCATGGAGCAACGGCTTGTCGTTCCTCGCATCGCAAAGCCGATCGTTGTAAGTATGATTCCGCCATGATTTTACGATCATTCACATATATATTTCTTGCTTGATTTGATCCTTAGGACTTTATAGAAACCCAACAATGGTATCTTGAGCCATTTTGAGCATGAAACTTGGTTAGGGTAAAATTTGGGTAAAATCAATTTGAGCATAATTTGATAAAATTAATTGATTGAGTATGCTTGAATGATGTTTTATTGAAGTTGAATATGATCAATTTCATGAAAATTTGATTGGATCAATTTTTGCCCAAAATTTAGGCTTGGCCGAATATGAATGTTTGCCCTAAGTCATGGTATTTTTTGTGTTTTTGATCATTGGATGAGTTGAAAAACATTGGGTAATGTTGATTGTGGATTTAATTGGATTGAAACCGAATCGGACATAAAAACCCCTAAAATGCCGAGACTTAAAGCATGTGAAATGATGTGATTTTTTGATTCAAATGTGTTGGACATATGTTGATGATAATGAGCATAATTAATTGAGTGAATTAGTATTTTGGAAATGTTAATTTAGTTAATTAATTGTGAAATTTGGAATTTTGTAAGTTAATTAATTGGGCCAAATTTGGAATTGGGCTTGTAAAGTTGCAATTGGGCTTAATGGGCTTGGTTGGGCCAAGTTTGGTTTAGGCTAATTGGTTGGATCCAATTGGGCCCAAAACCATATCCATAAAGTCCAATTATGACTTAATGGACCTTTAATTTTAATTGGGCCTAATGGGCCTAAATTGGTTTCTTGGCAATATTATAGGGTGATCCTTAAATTGGATGGTATTTGGGTTTGACCCATATTTACCAAATGTCCATGCCTTAAGAAATTAATTAAAATCCCATTGACTTTAATTAAATTAAAATTGGATGTTAATCGGGCTTTGAGACCCGTAACAATTAGATTTAGAATCTAAGTCGTAAAAGTTCATTAATATAGTGTAATATTTAATTTGGAATTAAATAAAGAATTAGTATTGAATGAAAATTAAATTGGATTTAATATTGTAATTTAGTATAATTCAAGAATTCGTACTTTGAGTACTTCTTCGCAAAATGAGTTTGACTCGTGCAAAATCAAATCGTTGTTTGAACATTGGATGGTCATTAATTATCAAATTAATTAATTGGATTAGATTGATTGATAACATGCTTGTGTGAATACATGGATGCGATGCATGAATAATGTATATCAGATGGATATTAGATGGGTGGGGCAATTTTGGAAATTGTTGTAATAAATTTATAATTTATTAAATTAGACCTGCGTGTCCAGCCTATTACCTCCTTACTCTTTGTATTTCTCTTATCACCTATTCCCCTCAATGTAAATGAGGTTTCTTTAGAAGTGTTATGTAATTGGGTAGAAGTAATACTTGTGTTAACAGGAGAGAGGAAATGGAGAGATTTGTTCTAGGAACAATGTGTTTGAGTATCCATCCGCATATCATTATTATATTTATTTATACGCGCCTTATTATGTGTTTAGAATGCATGTTTAAGGGTGTATGATGATGAGATCTTAACAAAGATAATTAATTGGTTGCCAATTTATGCGAAAAACCCTCAACACATATTAAGCGTTTTTCCTTCCATTGAGTGATTCTTACTCAAGATCCAAGACTGGCATTGGTTTGTTGGCCAAAGTCAAGACCTTTGTCCGTCGAGGATGTGTTTGAATCATGAAGGCTTTGTTCCATACCGGTGTCTTGTCCAAGTTGTGATTTGTTGGCCAAAGTCAAGATCACTTCTTGTTCATCGACATTGATTACGAAGCTTTCCAAAGTCAATGGGTTCCGCTTAACTCGGATCACTAAGTTTGTTGTGCCAAAGCCAAGGCTTAGTTGATTCAGAGGAAAAAGGTTAGGCAATATATTGGATATATTGGCATAGATAAGATATATGTTTCGGACTTGGATGTCCACTTACTAGATCTAGGAATTGGATGGGATCCAATTGATCTTAGAGATCTACCTAGTCAATTATCATACAATTTGTTGGCCAAAGTCAAGATTGTGTGTTATTTAACGGGATCTTAGCCCACTAGGAAACAAGGTTTCCCGAGTACTCAACAGAGGGTTAGAGGCTCACCGAAAAATAGTGGGAGGCAAGTTTTAAATTTGCAATATTCGTTTAGTTACTTGCCATACGCGCTCATTTAAAATATTTCGTCAAATAAATTAATATATTAGTTGGACTAATATTTAATGTTGTTTTATAGTTGATTTTATAATTGGATTATAGTAATCAATATAATTGAATTTAATCAATTAAATTATAGTTGATTATATAGTTTGACTATAGTAATCATTTTATTTAATAGTACCTAAAATCGTTGATTTAATAATTGGACTATTAGAATAAAGATAATTGAAATATTAGTGTTTAAAACATAATCCTGGGTGAAAATGTATTTAAACGACTTTAATTTTCAAATTGGGAATAAAATCTCATGATAGTCCTGATAACTAAGAAGTTACTTTATTTGATAAAATAACATCTTAGGCCTAAGGCTGGAGTTAAGCAAATAGTAGAACATGATTTTTGGAATATTCATGTGATGATAACTTTAGTTCTTAATCCAATAAGCTTGCCAAATAGACTCCTCAATAAAGACATTGGTTTTGTCTACTTGTAGGATGTGCGTGGACTTTTTTTATGATAATAAAGGCATTCATTTCGTTTACTTGCCTGAGTCTCGTCTTTTTAACCTGTAACATGAGTGTATTTGACAAAAGCATTCAACCTTGGCACTATGATACTCAGCGATGTTTAGAACACAGGGAGTCCTCGGAAGAAGCAAGCAGAAAGGACATGATATCCATTCAGAAATTGGGAAATGGGGCAGTGAGACTGTCAGACTTGGAAGGAAATGAGTTCACCGAGCCGATCAATGTGGGTAGATTGAAAACAGTACTTTCCCTAAGGAAGAGAAGAATGGTCATCAAGGGAATTAGCGGAAGACCTAACCCAACGGGATGGGAAACTCATTCACGCATGCATGCATACATGCATACATGTAACATATTTTGCATTCTTTTTGTGTTTTATGTTGTTTGTATTCACAGGTTTTGAAGAAGAAAGAGAGAAAGCAGCAAATGAAAGACAATCAGGAGCATCAATATGACATCAGCAGTTTGGGGACGAGTCCCAGGGTTGAGGCCCATATCAGTATCAGTCTAGGGGCGAGGCCCACCTCAATACCAGTTTGGGGGTTGAGGCCCATATCAGTATCAGTCTGGGAGCGAGGCCCACCTCAGTACTAGTTTGGGGGCGAGGCCCCACATCAGTATCAGTTTTGGGGCGAGGCCCACATCAGTTTGAGGTCGAAGACGCACTATCTTGAAATAGTTTGGGAACAAGGCCCAGGGAATAAAGCCCACATTCAGTACAGTTTGGGAATAAAGCCCACATTCAACACGGTTCGGGAATAAGGCCCACAGTTAACATAATTCGGGAACAAGGCCTAGGGAATAAAGCCCACATTCAGTACAGTTCGGGAATAAAGCCCATGTTCAACATAGTTCGGGAATAAGGCCCACAGTGAACATAATTTAGGAACAAGGCCTAGGGAATAAAGCCTTCAATCAGTACAGTTCGGGAACAAAGCCTACAGTCAACAGAGTCAGGGAATAAAGCCTACATTCAACACAGTTCAGGAATAAGGCCCACAGTCAACATAATTCGGGAACAAGGCCCAGGGAATAAAGCCTTCGATCAGTACAGTTCGGGAACAAATCCCACAGTCAATACAGTCAGGGAATAAAGCCCACATTCAGTACAGTTCGGGAATAAAGCCTAGAGGAATAAAGCCCACTTTCAAAACGGTTCGGGAACAAAGCCTAAGGGAATAAAGCCCACATCCAACACAGTTCGGGAATAAGGCCCACAGTCAACATAATTCGGGAACAAGACCCAGGGAATAAAGCCTTCGATCAGTACAGTTCGGGAACAAATCCCACAGTCAATACAGTTCGGGAATAAAGCCCACATTCAGTACAGTTCGGGAATAAAGCCCACTTTCAAAATGGTTCGGGAACAAGGCCCAGGGGAATAAAGCTCTATTTTAACACAGTTCGGGAACAAAGCCCAGGTGAATAAAGCTCTATCTTAACACAGTTCGGGAACAAGGCCCAGGGGAATGAAGCTCTATCTTAACACAGTTCGGGAACAAGGCCCAGGGGAATAAAGCTTTATCTTAACACAGTTCGGGAACAAGGCCCATGGGAATAAAGCTATATCTTAACATAGTTCGGGAACAAGGCCCAGGGGAATAAAGCCATATCTCTACACAGTTCGGGAATAAGACCCATAGTCAACATAATTCAGGAACAAAGCCTAGGAGAATAATGCCCTATCTTGATACAGTTTGGAAAAAAGCCTAGAGGAATAAGGCCCACCTTCAAAGCAGTTCGGGAACAAGGCCTATGGGAATAAAGCCTTATCTTTACACGGTTCAGGAACAAATCCTAGAGGAATAAAGCTCACTTGCAAAACAACTCGGGAATAAAGCCCGAGAGAATAAAGCTTTCTCTCAATGTAGTTCGGGAATAAAGCCTAAAGGTCAAAGCATCTCAGGATAAAAATGAAGTTAAGCAACAACTGGCGAGCTAAGTAAGTAGAAATGCATTGCATAACATTGATAGGATTGTCATTGTCACACACTGCACAAGTCCCATCAATGTGGGGGAGATTGTAGGCACTGCATTTTTGCACATAAGTCCCTATGATGAGTCTCATTTGGAGGCTCTACCTTTTAAATAGAGGAAGTCGCGGGAAACAGACGTCGGAAGGGAATCGGTATTTTGTTAGATTTTATTCGCTTGTTTAGATTTGGGCTCACTTGTTGGACCTCCGTTTTAAAGTACCTTTAGCCCAAGAAACCCCCCATACCACTTAACTTTAGCCCAAAAACCCCCGCAAGCCCACACACCACTAAACCCACCAACCAAAGCCAACCAAACCCACCAACCAAAGGCCACACGCCCAACCAAGGCCCACACACGCCCAAGCCCATAAAAGACATCCAAAAATATTAAAATGCATATTTAACACATGGGAATATCAAAATAAAACAAATAAAATCTAAATAATGGCCTACCTAATTAAGAAAAATCAAATCTACCACCTTCCAAATCAAACAAATCTCATGCTCAATTAACATAAATCAAATATATTAACTCCGCAATTAAGCCAAATCTTGTCTCCAATCAATCTTTTGCTTTCCTTGCATGACAGTAAGAAAATATCTCACCTTTATTGCATGATCTTTTATTCCTTCTCTAACAAGGAAAGCCTTCATCCCTTTTCCTATAAAAAGAACCTTTCACCACACATCTAAACCCCTAGCTCACACACATTATTCACACAAAAAGACTCTCATTGCCGTCCACACCAACCTCTGGAAAACTGCCCATTGCCGCACCTTAAACCCTGGAACTCATTGCCCATCTCACGGCTACAAGACCACCCAATTCACGCCCCAAACACCCAGTCCATCATCAGCGCACCAGCCTCCATTCACTAGCCTTCAACAGCCACGCCATTATACCTTAAAACAGCCACAAACCTGCCAGAAAATCACGTAAAACATTGTTGGAAATTCTAATCCATGTCCCAAGATCAAAAGAGCAAACAAATATATATAAATGAATGAACAATAATGAAGTATGGCGGAATCATACTCACAAAGATCGGATTGCGGATGCGTTGATGAAATAAAACCACCTCCTTTGTGCTTTGGATGATTCGGCCAAGGTAAGAAAAAGAAGCTCCAAGCTTTGTTGATCACTCCAAGCTCAAAGATTAGTTTCCCATAACACCTTTGTATGATCCCTTGATGGTGCTAGCCAAAGATGTGTATTAAAGTTCTAAACTTAACACTTTCTTCACAAAGTTCTTAAGAAAATGGAAGAAAAATGGAGAGCCAAAACTGCAGTGAAGTTCGGTCATGAGAGGGAGAGGAAGAGGTTATGATTTTGTTACAAAAATCAATTTATATTTATGCCATAATATTTATTAAATTAATAATAAACTTATACACACAAATCATGCAATGGCTTAGAGTGTCAAACACTCAAACTCCATGCAAAACCATTGAGTGTATTGTACACTATCACCATGCAATGTATTAACAATTAAATAATGCATAAAATGACATGTGTCATGTGGGCCCCACACAACCCAAATGAAAGTGGGCCCACGCGTACTCACGCGTTCGGGTTCGATATTTCCGAAATACCAAACTTTCGTCGCGACGTTAATTAAATCGAATTTAAATAAATAATTGCGCCTAGCGAAATTATTATTTACGTCGCTAACGAATTAATTCTAAATTAACTCGTTTGCCCGAATTAAAATCTAATTTTAATTTCGCGTCGAAATCGAATTTCGATTATTATATCGAATATAATAATTTTACGATTAATTCCAAATTAATCGTTCTCTCTCTATGTTTAGTACTTTATCCAAGATAAAGTCTCTCCGTAATTATCCAAGATTAATCGAGTTTGAATCATACGTCATTGGTGAATCTTCAGGAAGCGACCCAAGAGATCTCTGGATATGTTGGCAGTAAATACGGCCGTCAGATTATCCGAACACGTACGTACCAAGTACTACGTTTTTACCGATTTACAAGACAATGTTAGCCTCTAGCAAAACGCCATGCCTACCCAATTCTCCAGAAATATTCTTATTGGAATATAAAATCTATAACAGGCGTAGTATACCGTAGTATAGTGTATACTGATCCAGTAGTCGGATGATCACATGTAAGGCCTGGGGCTGGAGATGTGTCTGCCCCGTACGATACATATATCGGACATCAAGCAACTAGTCTCTTTGAATCGGATAATCCTGACCTTGTCATATTATCCCGATGGTTGCAACCATTATTGAGTACTAGTTCTGTATCCTGCGCGATCATCATCTCCATATGTCTGAAGTGATACTTCCGTCTTGACATCACACCCAATACACTACGATTCCCGATAAACCTAGAAGAGGTGTACACAGAACCTGTTAAAGCCCTGGACGACCAAAACTAAAGTCGACCGATTGTCGCAAGTACTAGCGATGCAAGTCTCAGGTTAAGACCATATGCACCTACCCTGAAGCGGACTCCCATAGACACGCAGACATACTACCAATGGGATTCCGCGGGGTCTATCCAGAGCGAAGCTGTTTTCCGTACCATCGGTAAAACACAACCTCCTACCGCACTTGCATAAGTATCCAATACTCAAATATATGAGAACTATGCTGTTGTGCCCTCACAACACGCACAAGTGCAGTACTAGTCTATTCCGCATTATCGATGTCCAATCTCGATAATACTACGACTAGGGATATTTAATGATTAAACCTTTATGGATTGATACTGTCTCATATCATCTCAATCCGGAATTAATCATAGGGACTTTTACCATTTATATATCAAAGTAAATAAATTACAAAACGGTAAAAGGCAATTTCATTACTACATAGTTAATTTTGTACAATAATACAATATCATTTCAAAAATAGTGCGCTATGGGTCATTACTGTCTAACAATCTCCCACTTGGCCTATAGCCAGTCACTCAAGCATCTAATACCTGAACTATGTACATGTCGCTCAAAATTTTCCCGAGGAATAGCCTTCGTCAGCGGATCTGCAATATTATCCTCTGATGCGATCTTTTCGATCTTCACATCGCCACGATGTATGATCTCTCGAATCAGATGGAATCGTCGAATAACATGTTTGGATCGTTGATGAGACCTTGGTTCCTTAGCCTGTGCTATAGCCCCGCTATTGTCACAATACAATGGAACGGGCTCAGCTGCTAACAGAACTACTCCTAATCCAATTAGGAATTTACGGATCCAAACTGCCTCTTTTGCTGCTTCAGCTGCTGCAATGTACTCCGCTTCAGTTGTTGAATCGGCAACAGTATCTTGCTTGGAAGATTTCCAGCTCACTGCTCCGTTATTCAAACAAAATATGTACCCAGATTGCGACTTAAAGTCGTCTCTGTCGGTTTGGAAACTTGCATCGGTATACCCAGATACCTCAAGTTCTCCATCTCCATAGATTAAGTAAGCATCCTTAGTTCTGTTAAGATACTTAAGGATACTCTTAACCGCCATCCAGTGATCTTTACCTGGATCGGCCTGATATCGACTGCACATGCTCAAAGCATGGGAGACATCAGGTCGTGTACATATCATGGCATACATGATCGATCCGACTGCCGAGGCGAACGGAGTCCGACTCATGTTGTCTCTCTCATCTTGTGTTTTAGGACACATGTCCCTAGATAGATAGACGTCATGTGATATTGGTAACAGTCCCCTCTTGAACTGATCCATGTTGAATCTCTTCAACACTTTATCAATATATGTACTCTGGGAGAGTCCAAGTAGCTTTCTAGATCTATCCCGGTAGATCTTTATTCCTAGAATAAAAGCTGCCCCTCCCAGATCTTTCATGGAGAATTTCAATGAAAGCCAAGCTTTCACCGACGTTAACATGGGAATGTCATTGCCGATAAGCAATACATCGTCGACATAAAGGACAATAAAAGTCAGTGCACTCCCACTAACCTTCTTATATACACAAGGATCATCTTCGTTTTGAATGAAATCATATTCTTTTATGATCTCATCAAAACGCTGGTTCCACGACCGCGATGCTTGCTTCAGTCCATAAATGGACCGATTTAACTTACAAACCTTGTTTGCAAGTCTAGGTGCGATAAAACCGTCAGGCTGTTGCATATAAACATCCTCCGAAAGGTTTCCGTTAAGGAAAGCGGTTTTAACGTCCATCAGCCATATTTCATAATCGTAATATGCAGCTATTGCAAGCATTATCCGAATGGATTTAATCATGGCAACGGTGAGAAGGTTTCGTCATAATCAACTCCAAGTCGTTGACGATATCCCTTCGCTACAAGCCTAGCTTTGTACGTTTGTACGTTGCCATCCATGTCAGTCTTCTTCTTGAAGACCCATTTGCATCCAATAGGCTTTACGCCTTCTGGTATCAACCAGTGTC